>BHFT01006159.1:0-10318 GCA_004320025.1 Laticauda laticaudata
CTTTCCACTACTCAATTTGCTGTTCTCCACTCTTTGCTTCCTTCCTTCTTCTTTAAGCTGCTGGGCTGCCACGTCTTTGGTTCCAATCTGTACAATCTCCTTCTTCTGCTGTTGGTTTTCAGGAGATTCTCTTGTAGTCTCTGGGATCGCAGCACCTCCCCGAGATCTCCCTTTCATCTGTCTAGCCCTCCGAGGTCCGACACATTCCTGGAAGCCACCAAACAGCGAAAATCAGATCTTTTCAGAGCAGCGATCCGCTTCTCAACTCCGCATCGGTGCAGTGCCCAGCCGGAAGTCCTCAATTTTGCAACCAATTTCATCACTGTGTTGATATAACATGTATGAAGCTTTATGTTGACTGGATAATACTTGCAGACACTAAATCACTTGTGGAAAAATGACTAAAAGTCTTATTTAATCAACCCTGAAAAATCCTGGTAAGTCTAGATAGGCTTCTCAGTCTGCATTTTTGTGGTTATTCCTTCTATATGATAAGGATTCCATGTCCATTAAAGCTTCAATACTCTTGGATGTGCAGTATATAAAATAATCATATGCAGATATCTGGGAGCTATAACTACAGATCTAACCTTTATTCATTTGGAGATTTAGATCTTAGTGATCCTTAGCTGGCAATTTTAGGATCAAACTTACTTTTGCATATAGAATGAAAGTAATTAAAAATAAGCAATGGTTCTTATTTGAATTCCATCTGTTTGGTCATAAAAGGACAGACTGCTTCAAATTAGCTAAAATTGTTAATTATAAACATCAAGTTGATAATACTTAAAATTTTGGCTGTTTTAGGCTAATCCCAATTTGATTTTAAGATTAATTCTTAAAGCTTCTTAAAGTTCTTATCTGTCCCAAGTTAATGTTACTTGTAAAAATAATAGTGGGATGTTTTCTCTTCTTTAAACATTTCGTAAATTCTAAGGTAATTTTTTTTTTATATTTTGTAAATCCTTAATGGAGGGTTTCTTATCTGCTATATTGATACATTATTCCTCTTCCTTTAATGTTTTGCTGCTCTTTTAAATTATTTATACATTTTTTCAAATGATCCCTTTTTAATATGCAAATCAAATCAAAACTTTATTATAGCCTATGGGCTAGAAAGCACAACAATAAAATACACAGACCTTAAGGCCCTGTCACACTGCCCAATGGATGCAAACGTTAGTAAAAAGGACACAACGGATGAGAAAAATGTTCCATCCGTTGTTATCCGCTCTCAAAAGGGGCAAAAATTTGCTATAACCTAGAGCAGGATAACCGAGGAACAGAAACGACAGGGCCGAAGGACGCAGACGGCGGATGGAAAGCGGCTATGCACGAACGCGAAAGCTAGGGATGAAGCGGCTTCAGTAGGTAGTCTGGATCTTCCAGAGCCGAACTCTTTTCTAATGGACGTGGGAGGGCACATCCGCTAGGCTTCGGGGGGCCGCAGCAAAGCGGATACGCGAGAACGGTACAGCGGATTCAGAGGTGGCACACATGCACAGCGGATGAAGCGGATGCCAGCGTGAAGCCCTAGGGAAGGCCTGACACGGATGCTGAGTGTTAATTGCGCAGCGCAGGGAGGATGCATTGCGTAAGCCCCGTGGATATAGGGAAGCGAGTCAGTCAGAGCAGGTCACCATTCAGAGAGGAAGACCTGCTGTCTCGAACGGATTGAACATGCTGCCTTACCTGCCCTGCCTGCATGCCTGCCTGCAAGCCTTGTGGCAAGCCATGCTGCAAGCCTTGCTCGCCAGCCTCCTCTCCAGCCTTGCTCCTTGCCAGCTTGCCATGCTTGCTTGCTCCAGCCTCCCTGCCAGCCTTGCTGTCTGCCTGCCTGCAAGCCTTGCTGCCAGCCTGCCTTCCAGCCTCCCTGCAAGCCAGTCTGCCTGTCAGCCTTCCTGCCAGCCTTGGTGCATGCCTGCCTGCAAGCCTTGGTGCCTGCCTTCCTTGCCAGCCTCCCTGCCAGCCTTCCTGCCAGCCTTGGTGTCTGCCTGCCCTGCCAGCTTTGCCCGGTGCCTCCTTTGTCTAGCCTTGGTTCCTGTCAGCCTCCCTGCCAGCCACACGCAGACCCCACAACCATGGGGAAGAACAGAAAGCCTCAGAAATCTGCTGCCACCCTGGCAAGAGGACAGCCCACCATCCGCCCCCTGGCCCTCACTTGCTTCTGCTGGGGCTTCTGTAGCACACGGCTCGCTCTTCTTGGGGCTTAGAGATTCTGCTGCTTTCTGCTTCCGAGGAGCTGATGATGCTGCTTTCTGGCGGTGGTGTCTTCGCTTGGTGCCTAACTCTTGTGATGCTGCATTCCCCCAATGGCGCTTCAGACAAGCACTTCCAGCACAACCACCTCCACAGCACCTGTGACGCTACCGCTTCACCCTGAGACTGACGATCAAAGGAGTGCCAGAATCTGGCTGTGCGTGGTACTGTGTGACTTTATTTGGACACTTGACTTGAGTTATATTTTTCTTTTATAGCTTGTTGTTAATAAAGTCTATCTTTGATTACACACTTGCCTTCATTTCTTTTTTTTTAATATAGTCTTTGTGGAAACTTTAGAAATGGTTATAAGCCGTTGCTTATGTTTGTGGGATGGTAAGGATATAGCAGTGGGTGGCGGAGGAGTACCTTTGGAATGGTAATAGCTGTGGGTAGTAAACCTCCAGCGCAACCATAAGTGGGACTGTAGGTCACACCCCTCCCAGCTGTCACACATATGGCCCTTTTTTATCAATAACAATTTAATCATGATCTCAACATATTCTCAACATAAACAAAGCTCTTTATTATGCTCCCTTTTCATTGTAAGGCCACTCAACATACATGCGCACATCTCTATCCAGTTGATGAGACAGGCTCAAGGAAGCATCCATTAAACATCTATCATCCTGTCTTGCACTTCCACCGCTCCAGCTGGGGAGTTTGCAACCAGTGTTTCAGGAGGTTGCACTGCTTCTTCCCTTACGAGGCTCTGTTGGGGCCTTGCACATCTCCAGTGTCTATCAGGTTTCGCCCTTGCCTCATTCCCCAGGCTCCATGTCCCCATTGCCTTGCCGAGTCCACGAGCCTGTTCTGCAGACAGTACTGGGTAGCGGGGTGCGCCAGTGAGATTGTGCAGGATTCTGCAGCAAGCTTTCCACGCATGCTCCTCACGTTGTGCGTTGACTGTTTGCATGGTGGTGAGAGTACCTGGAACTTGTTGGGCCAGGATGCCAAAAGGCGTTCTCCACCATACGCCGCCTGCCCTGGACAGCCTGTAGTTGAAGATCCTCCTCTTCACGGGTGAGGCATCTGGAAGTGAAGGGCTTCATGAGGTAGTTCTGAGGGAGAAAGGCGTCATCTTCCCCACAATGAAGTAGGGCACATATTGTGTGCCGTTCCGCGCAGGGGGTCTGGATCTGGGAAACCATGATGAGGTGCGTTCCAGCCCTCCTTGAGGTCACTGGCCGTATTGATATACCTGGGCATCTAGACATGACCCGTTGCTGAAGCATCGATGTACATGAACTTGTATCAGCACTCGATCACATGGGAGAAGGATGATGCTGAAGAAGCCCGGTTGTAGTGTTGAAATAAGTGGACCACAAATTGCTGGACTTTGCGAGGCCACGTGCCCTTCAGCCATTTTTGGCGTCCAACGGTCTGTGTGGGATAGTTCGTCCACCTCTCTGAATACCATCCTGCTCTGCTGCAACTTTCTCCAGCCTTCCTTCTCTCAGTGGTGGTGGGCACGTGTCGTGGAGCTCTCTCATGTATTCTCTGTGAATGATGTTGCACCACTTCTTTGACCCAATGCTGATGTAGTGTTGTGTGGCACCCTCCAGGCCCTACTGCATGCTCCTGTAGTGTGAACCCTGAGGCCAGGTGTGCGAGAGTCAGTGCCACTTGAGGCAGGGTCCAGCGTGGGCTGCCGGAAGTTGGTTGATGTGCTGTTTGTCGTTGGTCAACCTGGTTGTTAGCCCTGCCACAACTTCTGTCAAACATGGCTGGAGGCCATCCTCATGAATGTCTGGAGATTGCACGAGTCGTCTTCGTCCTTGAGCTCCACCATCAGCTTGTTGTACAGTGCCGTACTCTGGTCTTCTCCGATCCATCTTCAGACCCAGACCTTTTTGGCAGCCTCTTTTTATTCCCGTATCCGTTGAGTTCAGAGAGCCTGTAGATGGCTTCGACGACTGTTGCAGAACGTGGTGGCTGCCAAAAGACTTTGTTACGATCATCGATGTGGGACATAGACTGGTTGCTGTGGAAGTAGCAAGATCCAGAATGACAGTTGTGCTGTCTAGAGGTCTGCTCACAGCAGGCTGGCTGCGACTTGAAAGTGAGTATCCAGGTTGAGTGTGCTCCCCCTTTTTATCGGCAAATATAGTTTCTGCTCGCCCTTGCTCCTCTCTATGGCAGTCCTCTAGAATCCTTAATGATGCCGAGAATTATGTGTCCGTAGGGCCCTCTGCGGACGTTTTTTCTGTATTTAAATGCTCCTTCTTTCGTGAGCTGCATCGCCTTTTCATCCGTCTGCATCGCCTTCGTCATCCATTTTGCATCCGTTCGGCTTCTCCCTGTGTCCGTTACCGCTGGAGCCGGAATCGATTTACACCGGAGTGCATAGCGGGATGCATAGGAGCAATAGCGGAACTATTAGCGGATGATGCGTAAAGATGCAGAACGGAATGCTAGCGGATGCCCTAGCGATGCAGAATGGACGCCATTGCGATAATTTTACACCAAAAAGTTTTGAGTAGCTCACAAACCCTCTGAGCGGATGAAACGTCAATTGACAGATGCTGGATGGATAAAGAGGGAAACAAAACGTATGCAGTGAGTACAAAACGGAAGCATTGCATTAAACCAATGGATGGCAAGTGTGTTTTCTCCGTTTTCAATCTCTTTCCAGTGTGGTGCAGTGTGACAGGCTTTAATTTTATTAAAACTATTTGAAATGCATATAAATTACCCAAAATACCTGATTGTAACTAAAGTACAAATAGCAGAGGCATTCAGCAAAATTTGTACTAAAATTTTAACCATATGTGAATATAACAAATGATAGTACAAAATTGAGCAATCTGAAATGGTATGTCAAGATTCCAGAGGTTAGAAACGTGACAGAGAGACATTGTCCCGGGATAGTTCTCAAAAATGAAATAAATAATTATCTTCTTTGATTCGCTATAGAGAGAGAGTAACAAAGGAACATATCTACACTTAGGCTACGTCCACTGGGCCGATGGATGCAAAACGTATTGCAAAAGGAACAGCGGCAGACGCGCAAAATTTTGGGGTGCTCCATCCGTTGTCATCCGCTCAAAAAAGTGGCTCAAAAATTTGCATAACAGAAACGAAAAGAAAGGAAAAAATGGACGTGGGTAGTATGTAGTGGGGATGTTAAACGGATGTTTATAGGAGCTATGAGGATGTATTATAGGATGCAAACCATTCACTGCTCATCCTTTCTATTTCCGTGCTACTAATGCTATGTAGACGTTTCCATGTACCTTTTGTTTCTCCCTCTTTTCCATTTTTAGCTTGCAGCGGATGTGAGTTGAGGGGATGCCCAGAGGATGCAGAGAGGATACAGCGGTCGGTTTAATGGATGATAAACGGACATTAGAACGTTTGTTGCTCGTATGTCACGGATTTACATCGTTAACAGCGGAAAGTTCATCCACTACAAAGTTTTGTGCAGCTCAAAACTCTTGAGCGGATGAAATCTCAGTGTGGACGGTCATGCTAAAGGATAGAGTGTATGAAACACATACTGCATATGAGAGTACACAACGGATGCATAGCGTTTTCCAACATTTTTTAATGTTTTACATCCTCTTTGCATCCATTGGTGCAGTGGGACAGGGGCTTTAGGGATTCCACAGAGCCATGTCTGAAAAGGGATATTTTTATACCAGTCCCAAAAGACTGCAAAAGGTAGAATATCCAACCTGGCCAAGGTGAAAGCCCAAAATTTCAAGTTAGAGTACATAAGATGATGGCATATATGTCCATTTGAGAACACATCATAAACTGTAAGGTTGGACACTAGGCTTAAACTAGTTTAAAATTCAATGTTTAAGATGACTCCAAGTATTTTCAAGCCCTAACAGACAGACTTTCCAAAGGAAGTCCCAAGGACTGGAATTTGCTATTAGTTTTTTGTTTGGTAAATTTAAAACAGTCTCCTAGAACCAATGGCACCAGGTCCACAGGAGGAAAAAAAAAACCAATTTCAGACAGAAATTAAGGAGAGATGATCGATCTCTGGCACCCTCAGAAATCAAACCTGCCCTAACTATAAAACAGCATTTATGATGCATCTTGGTATTGCTCTTATAAATTTTAATTGGATTGTTTTCAGGATATTAAGCTTTGCAAAAATACAAATTGGAACACCACAAAGAAGCGAGAAATGACCTTAACAAGAAGAACCTTGCAATCTGCAGGAATAAAATGTGCTGCTGTTGAATAGAAGAAACTTAAGATAGCTATGGAGCTATTTTGGGTCATGCTTGCCTGATAACAGAAATGCACACCCTAAGATAAGGAAATTGGAACTGCACCTCAATATATTTGTCAGTACATACCTGCTCTATTGGGGTCTCATTAATTTGCCATTTATGTAACCTACTATTGTGTTATGCAAACACTAGTACTTTAGGGTTTTTTTATAATTTACTGTAAATTTACTGGTTTTTTTTAATTTAAACTAAAGGAAGACAACATCCACAAAATGAATTTTTCATTTCCACCTGGGAGACAGTCAAAATTACTACATTACTTGCAGAAATCAAGGCAGGAATTGTACGATCTGCTAAAATAATAGAGTGATGATTAGGAAGGGAGAGGGCCTGAATTAGTGAACTGATGTGCAAATTAAGAAATAAGGGGACTAGAACATATCATTGCTTTACCTGTGTTTTGGTACAAATGTTCCAGAAAGGTGCTCCCTTTATTTTAATTAACCATTTTCTATATTGGTAGATGAGTTAAACATATGTTAAACATCTTTTAAATATCATAATACTGAAAAACATAAAAGAAGAAATTTGGATTTCCAGTTTCAATGGAATGCTACAATTAGAATTGCTACTACTTGGAGTGCCTGAACAAGATTTTTTATTTTTATTTTTATTTATTTATTTTGATTTGTCAATCGCTTACAAGATAATAGCTATAAGTATATACATAATTATGAATACATGAAATGGGTACATGCAAGAAAAATAAAAGAAACAATAGGACAGGGACGGTAGGCACATTGGTGCGCTTATGCATGCCCCCATACACCGCCCTTGCTTAGGAGACGCGCACGCTACACAGTACATGCAGGAGCAGAGATATGAGGACGTTCTTCTCGAGATGTGTATGGAAGAACACCACATTAGAGTCAGGTATGAGTTTCCAGAGCATTGACCACCTCTGTTGCTGTGAATGTGCTGGTCGTATTTCCCTGTATATATCAGTCCTGATGCACGGTGTAACCTTGAGGTTTGTATATGTGTATGTCGCTCTTTGTTGACTTTGATTATAGGTTAAAAGGCTGAAGTATTCATTGACTTAAGTAAGTCATTGCATGTATGATTTTATATATGGACCGCATACTTAGATCAGGATCAAAGAATGGGCATTAAATTCAATGGTTTTCTAGGTTAAGAATTTTCACAAGTCTGGTGGAATAAAGGTCATTCACTGAATAGAACAAACGAGTAGAAGGAAGTGGAAGAATTATTCTTGCTCACACTCACTCTGTTTGCACGAGCTTTTTTTCTATGTAACATGATATGGGTTCCAGACTGATTAAGCTCTTAGTTCAAGTATAGTTCCAATATATTTTGTATTCTCCAGTTACGAGGAACTTTTTGTAATTTAACCCGAGAGAAAAACTAGATGTAGGAATTAGGTTTAGATCAACATCTTAAGTTTTGACAGATGTAGTTACAGTGGCTCTAGAGCTGAACATCAGTAGACGATTGAAGGTATCTCCCAAGGACTTATGGAAGCGGCGATCATGAACAAGGTCTTGCCCATGTCAGTCTTTGCAGTCTCTTCCCTGATTATAACCAAATACGAGGGGATACAGAGCTATGGTATTTGTTGGGATTTAAAGTTGCCAGTTTGTTGTTGTACGCTCAATTCACGACAGAGTGGACACAAAGTCAAGATATCTTTGACAAGGGGAGAGGCTCATATGACTTGTGGTACTTGAGAGGCTTAGGATCATATATAGAGGAGATATCGAGCAGTTGCTCTTTGGAGATGTGAAATCACTGAAGAAGTTTGAGTATTCATGATGGAGATATAGAAGGAGAGAGTGGTCTTAAGAAATACTACCACTTGTGTTGTGGACACGACTGTTTGAGGCAGAGAACTCTCTGATGTAGGACAAGTCTCAATTTAAGTGACAGCATTTGTTTGTCTGTTTGACACGGAGGCCCCAGCTGAGTAAGATATGGCCGGTGTCGATTCAGAGATAGCCCCAGAAGATTAGTTTTAATTTTTTGGGCTCTCACAGGAAAAAAAAAGGTCACGGCGTTTTTCGATATATTGTCGTGGTATTCACATGAATCAAAGGCTGTTACGAAGTCTATGTTAGATGTGCATACTATTGTTTGCCCATGCTGATCAGTTGTATAGTTCCATATGTTTGTTGCAAGTCGCGTAAAGAGTCAGATTACATGGGTATTTTTTTTCTGAACTCTGAAATTGTTTATTAGAGAGTAGGTTGTTGTCTCTAAATGTGAGAATAATGGTATTAGTTAATAATTGATTTCATTTACTTATAGTCTTTTGTAGGCGGGCAATAAAAGGAGATGCTCTCGTAATTTCAACTAGGCTGAGGGTTCCCTTTGTTTGAAGATGGGATGATCCGTGCTTCGTTGACCAATAGGACTTATGGGCATAGGAGCTGTCCTGAAAAATTTTTCAAAGATTATGCTTAAAAGGTCTTGCTATGGCAGTGGGAAGAGCTTTTTTAAAGAGTAGGCTCTTCGACTGGAAGGGAACGCACTAATTCCATCTGGTTCCTAAGTAGATAAGAGATGTTTGTTTTAGTGATTTAGCTAGAAGTTTTTTAACCAGTGGTTCTGTATGATACGTAATATATCGTATTGTAGTTGTCTGTGGTTCAGACTAGGAAATACTGGGCATGATCCATTGCTGTTTACAAATATTGAGCCAAAGAATGTGTTAAAGAGGTTGGATTTAATAATGTCATCGTTGCAGTGTTTACTATTAGGTCCTATCAGGGTGGGATGGACCTTGAGTCTTTTAATTTGTTGTTTACAAAATTGTACAAAGTGCGGGTGGAATTGGTGTATAGAAGGTTTTCCTCTTGTTTAATGTGATAATTGGTGCACTCAGTCTTTAACTGGTGGCATAAATTTTTGTATTGGCTTTTGAAGTTGGCAATGTGACCAGATTTGATTTTTAAGCCATGGTTAGGACAAATTTGATTTAATAATTGTTTTTTTACTAATATGACACGGAGAAGACTTTTGTGCTTGTTTAAAAATATAAGAACACAATTGCAGTATTAAACTATGGCCTTTTTCACTCGTCAGCCTTCAGGGCCTGAGTATAAACAGGGTGGAAATGAAATCAGTTTAAGAAATCCCTTCCTTGGTTTCAATCCCTTCTTCTACTTCAGTCATGGGGACAGCTTTGGGTTCTACCTAGGCTAGCCCTGGTTATCTTTGAAATGGGATAATACACAATAAAATTATTTTGTAAGAAAATGTGCCCATGTAAACTTTCCACTCAAATATTTCTGCTATAGACATATGTAATCTTGGGCCTGTGGTTTGTAGTTTGCCTGGGTAGAAATTTCTTTTTCTATTTCATCTCCACTCCAACATTTAGAGCAACAAAAACAATTTCATAATGTTCAGCCAAAACTAAACTAAAAAGAAACACAGCCAACATTTCAAATTCTCAGCATTTCCTTCTTACTGCCCGAGATGATGAATCTGAAGTATGTGTTCGGCAGCTCTGCTTGCTTTGATAGAAATGCTAGGGATATATGGTATAGTGTTCATGAAGAATGAGACCGGAGACCAGCGTAACTTCAGCTCTTTTATTTAGTTCAGAAAGTCCGTCTCAACCAGGAACCACAGCAGCTCTTTATATAGAGAGGCTGCTCGTGGCTAGTGGCCAATGACGGCTACTTGATTTTTCCCGCCGCTGAGCTGACCAATCATACGTTAGCTATTATTGGCCAATCAGCATCGAGTACGGAACCAATCAGCTTTCAATATTTCTTAACCAATAGGAATAGGCTATTTGGAGTATGTTAATATGGAACACCCCTCCCCTCTTGGTATGGTCCTAC
>BHFT01006161.1:0-13229 GCA_004320025.1 Laticauda laticaudata
TGTTTCAGGAGTCTAGCTGGAGCTGTTTGATAAGCTTGTGCCAGGTCGAGTTTGGCCAAAAACTTTTCCACACCCAAGAGGATGTAGCAAGCGTGCTTGACCTACTGGCACGCGGGTATGCGCTCTGTGTGTAGTGTGTGGTTCAGGGTAGCCTTGTAGTCACCACAGATTCGAATTGACCCATAGGCTTAATAGGTGTGACTAAATTGGCGTTTCCATTCTGGCATGGTCCACTGGTTCTAATACCCCCTGAGCTACTCGTTTATTTAGCTGCTCCTCAATCTTTTGTTTTAAAAGCAAACAGGACACGTGTCCTTTTAGTCTTCTTGGGGTTCACCTGGGGGTCTAGACTGAAAGAATAGGGTTTCCCCATACTGCCAAGTGAGCCGTAGAAGCACGTCTTGGAATTCCCGTGATTAGGTCCTTCCTCCAGTCGGATTAGTGCTCACTCGTCCTACCCCGGTCCATCCCATGCCCAATGCGCAAACATTCGATTGCCCAGGAGGCTTGGTCTATTTCGATCGGACTATGGTCAACGGAAGTACCACACATGAAACTGTTTATACGTGACTTGGAATTGACCCATGCCAACTACCGGGTAATTCGCGGTTCCCCTGGTAGTCCTTGAGTGTTAGCCGCTGCTTTTGTTGAGTTCTTTTGGTTGGACTGTCAGGGACTATTGCTTTATGGTGTCCCAAGAGACTATGGATAAGAAGGCTACCCGGAGTCTACTTCCAGTTTCGAGGCGAGCGTTTTTCCCTTCAATTTTTACGGTTTCTGTACTTTCTTTCCACTTTCCGTCTTATGGATTGCTTGATAATTGATAACAGTTATGATGTGTATCTCTCTGGTTTGCGGTTTGCTTGTTCCGCTGCCACTTTTCTCTCAGCTGCGCTGGGCTCAAGCCATGTGGGGGGAATTGTTGCGTCTTTCGTGGGCTGTAGTTTTTCTGTTCCTGCAGACTTTCTCGATATGCCCTCGTTTTTGGCCAATTTTCTGCCTGTGGCATCGAGACCTGCATTCACTGCTCTTGGTGCATTCCTCCGCAGCCCCAGCGCATTCCGTCCAACCTCTCTTTTCCGCACCTTTCTGCTGTCGTACAGACGGTGGACCCTCGTTCATCTTCTTCGTCTGGATTCGGTCGTTTACGTTTGCCATAGTCTTTGGTGGTGGGTGGTACGGGAGACTGTTTTCTCTTGTGGCCTAGGTCTTGTTTCTCTCTGCTTGTGATCTCAATGCTGAGTCTCTTCATTGTACGGGTCCGACAAATTTTTTCGCGCTTCATAAGCGGCTGTGGGCTTCTCGCGAATGGCGTCAGGCTAAAGGTTTATTTTAAGGCTTGTTTAGTAGCTTGCTTTGGTGTTGTTGAATCTCTTAGTCCCCACCTAACACTCACTCGGTCTCAATGCCCTCAAGTTAATAGGTGCGACTCTCCCCCCTAAATTTGTCGAGAGCGGCTACGAAATCGGCTAGCGGTCCTCACCTTCTCTCTGGTCTCTTCGGTAGAATTCGTGCCGTTTTTATAGAGGTTGGGACACAATCGTGCGGTAGTGGGTTTCAGCAGTGTTCTGAAGTTCGGACCATGTTGTTGTTTATAACATCTCAGGGCTTCGCCAGGGCTTAGCCATCTTGAAGCGTCGGCCCGCAGTGCGTTAAGAACACGGTCTCTCTTGCGTTGTCTCTGAGATGTCCTCCATCTATTGCTTTCAGTACATCTGGAAACGGGTCTGCATAGGAATCCCCAATCCTCTTCGTTGGATTAAAAGATGTGGCGGTGCGTTGTTTCCCAGCATATTCTGTTTTGCCGTCTGGAACTTTCTCTCATCCGCGTGCTTGGTTTCGCGTTTAGGGACGATCCCACCTTCGTCCGCAGTGTTTTGTCCAGAAAAACGCGAGGTAGACCGGGTTCCCACAACAAAAGTCTTTATTTCTTAACAGCAGTTGCGAGAAACGGAAACAATTGGCTCAAGCCCGGCCAGCTTTTATACCTTTTGTTATCTGCCGGCTTGTAGCCAATGAATTCATTTGAGTTTGCCGCCCTTCCTGGCGGCTTCAAGGGATGTGGTTCCTTTTAGACTTTTGAACCAATCCCTTCTAGTTTTAAGCAACCAATCAGAATGCGTTATTTGGAGCCAACTATTTACATACAGAACATAGGAGACCACACTTTTATTCTTGCCTTTCAATGGTGAGTGATTCAAACTTCCCCACATTTGTTCTAATAACATAAATGTGCCTGTTATATGTTCAACATACACCCCAGGATTTAGTTAACCCCAAACTTGTTTTACCCTTTCTGTGTATTTTTTGCTGAAGTGCAGTATCTCCTTCTTGACTGACACCTCATCAGTCAGAATGTTCCTCATCAGGAACATTTCTAACAAGTGCCAGTTTTTGTCCTCTTTCACAAATATCTGTGTCTTCTCCTCAGTTCACTGATAGGAAAGTCTTCCCTCAATATTCATGAAGGTAGCTGAATATCCCCCAAAGACTATAAAGTCAGAAACCATAAGAAGAGCTCACCCCAGGAACTAGATCATAAGGATGTCCATATATCTGAAATACATTCAGCACTATATAATCAGATAAAAAAGATGCAAGCAGAATAATGGTAACAAAGAATGACCAATAACACATTACTCATTCTCCTTCCTTGATATGAGAAACAAAAGAAGCTCCTTTAGCATAATTTAAATTCTTCCTAATTCCCACAGACATATTAGCTCAGTCAAACCAACTGTAATATAATGACAGGAACTGTTTATAAGAAACAAAACTATTAGGATGACAAAAGCAAGCTGCAACAGCAGTATTGATGCTAGTGCTGAGAACAAATTGAACCCTACCACCCACAAAGCGGAATGTGCCGAATACTCAGAAACAGTTATATTTTCCCCCTTTTAAATCCAATCTGTGAAAAGCCTAGAAACTCAAGAAATCTCTTGGATCAAAGTCTGTGTTTGTTTATAAGCTCTACCCAGCTTTGTTGACTTGCAGTAGGAGTCAACCAGTCTATGCATCTATCATTAGCTTGACTTTTACTCAGATATTGCATCTATTTTTTGTTAATATTGTACAGAAATCTCTCCTCCACTTTCCAGAAAGTTTTTCCCCCCTTTTTTTATCTTATTGTTGCAAGGGTGTGTTGCCACATGCATGCAAATATATGTGTTTTTTTTCCCCTCCAGCCTCCCTGGCTGATCTGAGAAAGGGAAAAAAAATCCACCATGATACCTATGAGACTTATTTCTCACTTTGAAATAGCACTTATCAAAACCATCAACAAACAAATCCTACTTCACTAAAGAGACATGTCTTTTTCTGTTACATCAGAAAAGGTAAAAGAAACTGACTATTTTTGCTGCCATAAATTGCCTATGTATAAGGGCTTCATTGAAAAGTAAAATACTCACTGGAATTCTTGTGTTGTAGTCATGATATCCCTTTTAAAAAGTACTATTAATCAAAGTCCTAGACCAGGAGTGTCAAATTCACATCATCATGGTGGCGACATGTGATGTATCATGACTATTTTCCCTTCACTAAACCAGGTGTAGGCATGGCCAGCACATGATGCATCTGGGCTGTGGGCCGCAGGCCACGAGTTTGACAGCCCACTCCTAGACTGTGGTTTCTTTGTATTAATTGTTTCCAGTCTAATCACAAAGAGAGAATTCTGATAAAATATTCAGGAAGAGAGTTGATGGCACAAGGAAGGTAAAAACGACTTCTTCTTCTTCTTCTTCTTCTTCTTCTTCTTCTTCTTCTTCTTCTTCTTCTTCTTCTTCTTCTTCTTCTTCTTCTTCTTCTTCTTCTTCTTCTTCTTCTTCTTCTTCTTCTTCTTTTGAACATCAAAAAGTTGTTTGGACATATATTAATTTAAGTAATGCTACAGTTTGAATCTGAAGAGGAAAAGACATTTTCGATTTTATAATATTATTTTCAAAACACCTGTTCACAACTTTTTCCCTAGTATTTCACAACTGCCCTTCAAAAAAGCAATGAAATTCTGAGAATGGATGCATTTGATTTATACTTACCAAGAGATGCTACATGTGAACATGCAATTGGAACCATCTTTTCCTTTCAGATCTGAAGCATTGTATGCCACATTAACATCAGAGCAATTAATTCTGCTTTTAAGAAATTCACTTGAAAAATATTACTTCTCAGACATAAATGGTTGAAGAAGAGGAGACAAATTTTTTACTATAAGGCCAGTTTCTTTGAGTTCTAAATTGCCAAATCTCATTGTACTAAGAGGATCAAAATTAATAAAACCCAAGAAAATCAAAATCTTAATAACATATATATCCATAGAACATTCTATCTCAAGTAATACCTAGTTACCCAATATGACTTACATATGTGGAGGCATATCAGGAGGCAAGGGGATATAATGTTTAGAGATTTAGTCTAGGCTTGGAAGAATATGATCCAAATATTCTATTTAAACATGGAAAGTTTATTAAGCAAACATTGTTCATCAGACTACCTGATGTAAGCTATACGATGATTGATTCAAGATACTTTTCTTTCTCTTTATCTTGCTTTCTTGATGAAAAGTTGTTGAAAGTTAAAAGATTGTAGCAATTTTGTATAAAATTGGTTGGTCTAAGGGCAATATTGCTTACTGGGATTTCAGATGCCCAAGTCTTACTGGGATTTTCAGATGCCCAGATTCCTCCTTCCACATTCCAATTACATTCATACATCAGCTTGCTTTTTTATTTTCTTCACACCCATCAGTGGATGGTGGTTAGTGTGGAGAATCTGGGGATGACAAAGACTTGGAAGCTGCAAAGGAGTGGTTGATGAATAATTGGATGAAACAATAAAAGTGGACATTTGTAGGGTTGGTACTTGGTGCTTTCTGAACTTGGTTGTTTTTTTGCAGACATTTCATAACCCAAATTAAATAATCTCATGACTAGCACTGATTATGTTTATCTGGTTGGGTAATGAAACATCTGCAAGAAAAGAATCAAGCTTCCCCTCTTGTTTGACTGGAACCTGTTCCTCTCCCTAACTGTGTTATGCAGCTATTACTTTTAAATCCCAACATGGCTCAGAGTCTAGCTATGTTTGAAAACACCTGTGATGGGTTGAGTTTCCTCTATCCAGTATGAGTTGGAAAGAAGATTTGTTCAGGGTCCCTTCTTTGAGGAAATGTCATCTATAGGAACTGAGAAAATAAATTAATGGCATAATTTAGGAGGCTTAATGGAACAGTTGCTTCCAATTACTAATCTGTCCCCTTCTTATTAGTTGCTGCAGAACCTCAAAACCAAGAAAACTTCTCTGGAAGCAGATGGACTTTATGAGAATTGACTTACCTATCATATGTTGGCTGGTATTCATCAGATATATTTATTGTTTTAACTATAATTTATTACAGTTATTTTGTTGGTGGAAGCTGTTTAGAATTGAGGCACATTCAAACCATGGTATAAAAGCCAGTAAATTATCCAAGCTTATGTTTCAGGGTAATTAAAATAAATGTGGTGAGAAATATGTAACTCTCATGAGCTTCTAGCAGAAAAAAATGGTATATAAATGTAATGAACAATAGTAATAATAAGCTTCTCATTAGCAATACTAATTATTTCAGCTAATTTTATCTAGCACATACATTGAAATGCTTCTATAAATTATTAAATGCTGTTCATTATTCATTATTTAAACAAGTATTCTAAATCTGTTTATTAAAATTAGGCACAGAAATATGCATATTTGTGTGAAAATAATGTACAAATCATACCATGTGAACAAAAATTGTTTGCAAAAATGTTCACATAAGAAGTATGCATATTTTGGAAATAAACACATTCAAAATATGTATATTTGGAAATAAACACATTACAAGCTTATATGGGTTTCTTAAGAATAGGTATTAAACTAAGCTACTCACTCACTTTCAGCTCAATTGACCTTAAAGGGTTGCTATTGTGAACCTATTTAAGTCTCATTAAACTCTTAGGGGAAAGATGGATTAAAAATCTAACATAGGGGTATCAAACTCACATAGTCACAGCATCATTATGTGACATATCACAACTTCTTTCCCTTTTACTAAACCAGGTATGGGCAAGGACAACGTGTGACACATCCGGCCTGCAAGTTTGTCAGCCCTGATCTAAAATATAAATCAGAGAATAAACAAGGGCTATATCACAAATGAGTGAAATCAAATTTCTTCTTTATTAAGTACAAATCTGATGTCTTAATAGGATCCCTTGTTAAGAACAAACCCTAATTCTTTAGAAACTGGCAGAGTTTCCTACTTTAACCATAAGCATTTTTTAAAGGAAGCTATACATCATAGTTAAGCTACTGAGTTTTAAACAGACTGGATCACTATAACTCTTAATATGTCCTGATCTAAATAAAAAAATCCAAGGCCTGCTTCCCCCCTCCCCCAAAGGCAAAGGCAGTTTGGTCTGCCTATCCTGGTAATATTGCAATTTCATTTATGGTTTCCTGGCCAGAGATGACAAGGAAGTATATTGCCCAGAACAAATTGCCTATTCTAGCATCAAGACACATGTAGAAGTCAGTATAATCAATATAATTTCAATAGACAGTAAGTTAAAAACACATTCAGTAGATCCTAGCACATACCCGCTCAATCTTCTTTTGAAGGACATAACAAGCAATCTCTTTTCAGGATTCTTCACTTTCAAATTTGACAGTTCTTAAAACAACAGATCTCTTTAGGCAGTGAAGTTTTCTCTGACCACCAAAGGGATTGTAAAGAAGACTGCATTGGTCAGCTTATTGCCAAACCAAGCACGAAGACAAACTTGGCATTGGTCACATGGCAAGATATATTTTGGGAAAGTCCAGAATCTGGCAAGTCAGGCAAGTTGCTGAAAATATTTATAAAAAGAAGGGAATGAAAAAGCTTTTTTCAAACAGATTGATGCATAGAATAGCAGCAGATGAGTTGAGATCAGAGTTGATATTCAGCAGGTTCTGACCAGTTCTGGAGAACCAGTAGCAGAAATTTTGAGTAGTTCAGAGAACGGGCAAATACCACCTCTGACTGGAGATTTTACAGTATCCTTCCCTGCCATGCCCACCAAGCCACGCTCACCGAGCCATGCCCACCAAGCCACGCCCACAGAACCGGTTGTAAAAACATTTGAATCCCACCACTGGTTGAGATGCCATGCGTTCTTGATATTCCATCAAGATACTCCCTTATATTTATCTAATTGAGAACATGGGTATTACTCTAATCATGTAGAACTTTTGACTTATGCATACAATTGCATCCTATATGCAATTCTATTTATGTGGAGTTTATGAAAATACATAGAGATGGTTTTTAAAGTTATATATGTATAAGTCTATTTGTGTAGTGCTTTCCCTTCTTTTCTAACATATTTCAAAATTGGGAAATCATAGAGACAAGTATGAAGAAAATTACCTGTATTTTTTCCTATTATTTAATTTAAATAAAAAGAGCATGGTGGCTTCCATGGTTAGGACTCTAGGTTGGAGGTTAGCGAGCCCATGTTTGAGACCCAAGTGCCCCCATGTGACAGGATGTGCTCCTTTCCTTCACTCCACATCCTGCCAGGGAGCCACCAACTGGGAGTTCCCCAGGCAATGTCACCACTAATCCTTTCAAGCCAGAAGCACATAAGTGCTATTTTAATAAAAGAGAATTTGCCTTTGAAATGTATTGTCAAGGCTAAGAAAGTCTGGGTAAAATCCCAGCTAAGTATGCTTTTTTTTTAAAAAAAAAATCCTTATGAGGAATGGAAGAAACTGTCTTTATTTGTATAATCATTTTGTCAATTCTACATTTCCTATATGTGTGTTTATGTCTGCATGTGTATCTATTGATTTCTTTAAACATTTAGATGATTTAAATCATATAGATAAGAGAGGGAAATGCATAGTGCTGGAATAGATGGATACTATTTGTATAGCTCTTCTCTTCCATGCTATTTAATTAGAGATTTAGAAGGTTTTTAAAACACATGTGCATGCAAAGTCACTCCACACATAAACATTTTTTAACATGATAAAATATTATGTCAGCCCTAAGACAGCAGGGGAGGGGGATGGATATAAAATGTACACATTTGTCTCTAGTTTAGCTGGAAACATTTTCATTTTCCTTGTTTTGCTGTTGACATTATTTGTACATATTGCTCGTAATATTTTTAAATATAGCTTCTCTTCTATTTCTAAGGGTTTTTTTTAATTATTAGAAATAATATTGGAAGGGCAGTTGTGTGTGTGTCAGTAACTCTGTGTGTGGGATCCAGCTGTATTTCCAGCATACTTGAAATGAATTCTTGAATGCTGTCATTTCTCTAGAAGTGACTATTAGCCTTTTAAAGGAGTCATATTTCAAGAATCAGGTGGGAAAAACAGAAGTGTTGGATGCACCTGACTGCACTGCTGTTCAGCCTCAACACTTTGCACAATGTGAGAATGTTTAATAATTCCTACCCAGGCTGCAGATAAAAATCTTGGGTGTCACATCACAAGTGACAGTGCTGGTGTGAGATTTGCAGTAAAACAATATTCCAGCTGTAGCGATCATTGAGAGAAATAATAACCAGCAGAATGGAGCCGGGCAGGAAAGGGGTGGAGAACTTGGAAAGATAAGCTTTTTTGTTGTCGGGTGTCATTTTTGCCAACAGTCGTAGAATGACTGAAATGCCCATGTGTAACAGCTAGGATGAATGTAAAGGAGATTATGGCACAGCTTGATTTTAAAGATGTTTTCAAAATGTTTCATTCCCCTTTACAAAATGTACACTTAAATGTTGGCTATCCAATCCGAGCAGATGACCAGTTATAAATTAGCTTTCCTGTCCAAATAAAATACATGGCAGTGGAGTGGAGGTGTGGGAGAAGTGGAAGAATGGGCAGCCCACCCCATTAATCAACAAGAAACTTCACATGCATGGAAAGTCTCGGGGGAGATTTCTGGCTGTGACAAAAGATCCTCCCAGGATCAGTTTTAATCAGTCCATCCCATCTGTAATGGGCTTTAGAAAATTGTTAATGACATCAAATGACAATCGAAGGGCTTTTGGGTCTGTCATTATAGAGTTTCTATGAGCTCTCTAACAGTCTACTGAACCCTGGATTCAGGCCTTCTAGAAAACGATCTGGATCATACAGGAATAAATTTGATCAGTCAGCAATCAGAATCCAAAAACACAAGGCACCATAAATCATTGCTTTTTCAAATGATAAAGGGGGCTCCTAAAATATACCTAGCATAAACAATATGGAAATGCTACTTTTTAATGAGATACCTTGGAAACACTATAAAGTATCCATGTATCTGAGTGGGAAGCCAAAAATGAAACTTAAAGAAACTTAGATACACCTTTAAGCTTAAAAAGTTTCTCATTACATTCAGCATAGATTGGCATTCAGAGAATCACCATTGGTATCAATATTAATAGAATGTTGCAAGTTAACAGGAATAAAACATATGGCCAGATAACTTCTCCATAATTAAAGCTTAAAAAAAAAGACAAATGATGATTGCAGGGCTAACAATATTTTAAAAAATCAGAAGAAAGGCCAGCTGATCTATTTCTAATGAGTTGTTCGATTACTTTTTTTTTTACACAATCAACAATGAAACATAGGGAAAGTAAGATTTATTGCCATCTCAAGTACAATTCAGCAAAGGACAGAAATGCTAAATTGCACAATAGCTCTCCTTCCATTATTTAAGTCATTGGTGTTGGTTGCTAGTGGGAAAAGTAAACTGACCTAATGAACTTGCTCATTTGTCCCATTTTTTAGTGACATCAGAATTTGGCTCACTGTCCTTGGCATGAGAAATATATGTTATATTTCTATATCTGAATCCCTAGACTAGTTGGATAGTAGGATAAGTCAATGGAAATTTTCCCAATAGTAATACTGAGTGAAACAATCTCTTTTCAGCTTGTTACCATAAATTTAATTAATCAAACCGACAATAAAAAGTTTGAAATATTTGCATGAACATAAAATCAGCAAAGAGTAAGCAGTGAGATTTTTAGATACTGCATACTGGTGGATGCCATCTATATGTGCTTCTGCATACATTTCCTTGCAAATCAAACTGTTTGGGGTTTATCATAGCATTTGTAGAATTCCATGCTGGCTCATGAATTCTGGGAGTGGAAATCCACAGGTCATAAAGGGGCCATCATTTCCTACCTCTGCTTTAATGACTGCAAAACTATGGAAGTGTTGTTGTCATAAAGGATTCTCCATATAATCCTGGGTTGCTTCAAGGTTCTTTTTTTTCTGAGAATTCATCAATAACTCTTTATGTTGTACTATACACTGAAGGGGATCAGTCTGGAATATCTTGAATTGTTTGAGAAATTCCAAGAATAAAGGAATACACATTTTGAGAACAACCAGAAAAGGAGCAATTAAGGAGGTTTTAGAAACAGGGTTTGGCAGAATATGGCTACAAAGCTTTCAATATTTAGAACAGGCCCACTAATGGGCTGTGGCCTATTTGCAACTGGGCCATGAACTTGTGCACATGCATTCATGCAGCTCTACTTGGACAAGTGGCAGGCCAGCATGCATAAGCTCAACTTCCTGTTGAGCTGCATGTGCATGCCCATGTACACCAGCCCACTACTTGTGTGAGTTGAGTTGTTTGCACACCTGTGTGCTCCAACACATTGCTCACACAGCCTGTTAGGAATACAAGTCACCTAACAGGTATTTGGGTTAGAAATATATAAACCAGGATAAACATTTTAAAGCTGTATCTTTAGGAAAATGCAAAACTGTAATTAGGTGTGGTTTCTCAAACAGCCATAAGATGGAGCCAGAAACCTGGGTTGTTTAATCTGAGTCTCAGAAGAGAGCATGAGTGTATCTCTGTTTCCTCCTGTTGGAAAGTATTGCCGTTCCTCCATTTCTACTAATTGACTGGTATTACTGGATTTAATGTAAGTTTGTTACTGAACTGTTTTTTGACACTGGACTTTGATATTTGGATTATCCCTGGATTGAAAACTGACTGATTTAACTTGTGAATGACTTTGGATTGCTTATTTTGGACTTTGCTTAAACCTTTCTGGAAGTAAAAATCTACATTTATTGTACAGTGTATCTGTGTGCTCTGTGTGTATTATTCTAACACTACTTTCTATACATCTCCCTGTATGCACTCATTCTCCTAATGGGGAATTACATCAACACCCCTGCTTAGGAATACTTCTCTATGTAACTCTGGGAAGACATTGAAAATAATGGAACCTGTGCACAAGGCTTCTAGCGCAAAGACATGGTAAAACTCTTCCTTTCTTCCCTAGTGATGTTTTGGGGACAAAAAAATAAGATGTAGAAAGCCTGCAGAACATGACTACTTGAATTATTTCCAATCTCTTTTCCAGTAGTTGCCATTGGAGGTGCCTAGATTTTCTTTAAGTTGTTGAAAGAATGTGTCATATGTATGCCCTTTCTTCCCAGAAACTACCTTGTGTATGTAACGTGTGAATATGATTCTGCTTTTCTTTCATGTGACATCATGCATGTACACATGAAAAGCATGGAGCAGGCTGTATATAATCTGCTCTGGTTCAAGTGAGTGTGAGAAGAAAGAGGCCACTAGCAATCACTGCTGAATTATCTCTCCTTTAGGGATGTGTTGGGAAGATTTGAGGTATGCTGTTTTGCAATATCTACCTAGATCTTATGCATTTTCAAACTCAGGTTTTTTGTTTTGATTTGATTTGTTTGGGCTTCTGCTAATTTCTCAAACCACATTAAATTTGGTCCAGTTCTATTCTGTTTTACTAGAGCTGTTTTTCAGATGGACAGATAAAATATTGAGATCTTTTACATAATCAATTCCAACATTCTGTTGGATTGGGAGCTGCAGAAAAGCAGTAGAAATAGTACAAAAGCATTAGTTGGGAATATCTGAAAACTCATACTGCTATAAAATTCCACAAGTTGAACGATTGTATACTTTGTCTGAAAGCACCCAATTGCTCAAGTACTTTATACTGATAATATTTTACTTTATGAGTTTTGGAAATCCAGCCCTTCAGTAAATTATTTTTAAATAAATCACAGCTTGGTGATTTGTACACACATCTCATGTTATGTTTAGGAAGGAATCTTTTATTTTTATTTTTGAAAAAACAAAGATTCATAGTTGGATGTCTCTTTCTTTAATGGAACATCATGGTTATCTGCCTATGAGATACTCTATGTATGTATAGAAAAAATAATACTCTATGTATGCATACAAAAAATAATAAAAATCATTGAAATGACAGAGCCCATAAACCCATCCATTGCACAGTATCAGATTCCATGATTACTGGAACCACTATATTCTAGTATCCCTAAGGACATGTCACTGCAGCATCACAATAATAAAATAACTAAACTGCCTGGTTCTCTTTATATTATTGTGATTCTATAAAGTGCTTTTTTAAAGAATTAAAGTTGAAATGAAAAAGATAGCTTTTCCCAAATGAACACTACAAAACAGTGGATTATTAAAAGTGCTTTTGTATAAAATGGACAGATTGGCAGTTGCAGCTTTATCTCTGAGGCTCAGGTGAAGTTAATTCTAAACATTGCTAACAGAGGCTTTGCAGTTCCAAAACTATATGTAACTGGTCTGTATTATAAAAACATCTAAATATAAGATTCACCAAGGAAATTTACAACAGCCGCACTGAGGGAAAGCAACCTTTGTATTAAAGAATAGAACAGAAAAAGGCCAGAATTTACTGTTCTAGTAAGCAGTCAGCTGTATATTGTTCATGTGTGAGTCACCTTGATTTTGCAGAAGCAATTTTTAAAGACTAAACAAAATATAATAGACACAGCTACAGTATATCCATGAGATTTTCTGTCCAAGATGGACGGAAAATTGCATCTTGAATCTTGCATGCAAGTTGAAACTTGCATTCAGTTGCAATGCTGCAACTGGATGCAAGATTGTTTGAGGAACCCTGTCTCAGAAAAATACAGCTGTATGGTTTCTTTCTCCTCTTGTCCAAAGAACTTAAAATCTCATGGACCTTCTTCACTGACTGGAGACTTACTCCTAACCAGAGGTGGTATTCAGCAGGTTCTGACCAATCCTGGAGAACTGGTAGTGGAAATTTTAAGTAATTCAGTGTAGAGTTGTATTTGCAGGAATGTTCCAATCTTGGATGGGAAACCTCAGATAAAGAATGTTTCCAAGCAAATACAACTCAGGCAAACAA
>BHFT01006162.1:0-37291 GCA_004320025.1 Laticauda laticaudata
CCAGGAGCACCAGCAGGACCAGCAGGACCAGGAGCACCAGCAGGACCAGCAGGACCAGCAGGACCAGGAGCAGCGCCTGCAGAGTAAGCACCCGCAGAAGCACCAGGACCAGGAGCAGCGCCAGCAGAGTAAGCCCCAGCAGAAGCCCCAGCACCAGAAGAGCGTTTTGCATCCGTCGGCCAATGTGACAGGCCCTTTAGAGAGGGCTGTAAAGCAATCTGAAGCAGTATATAAGTCAGTCCTATTGCTGTTGCTAAGTACTGTTAAATATGCAGTTCTATTCAGAAAGCTGGTTTTGGAATCAAGATAACTCTGAAGACATTTTCTTTGTCCTGTTTAAGTTAACTGTTTACCAAGTATATTATCTTGAACAATTTATTTTAATCAGTTTGTTTTTTGTAACTTCAGCTACAGCACCAATCTATACTCTGAATCTGAGTAGATCATAGTATAAATACATAAAAACACACTGTAGTGATCAATTCTAAAGATAGCACGAGATTATCTTACTTGGTTTTGCTCAGCAGCTTCTTTACTTAATGACTAAGTTAATCTTCACCTATCTGATAGTCTTTCAGTGTGTCAGATGGCAATTCTCATCATCCCCAGTCAGCAATTGGGACTTAGTGCCTAATACTTCTGGAGGAAGCCGAGTGGGGGAAGCTGATAAAAATGGCCCCTTCTGTCCCATTTTAAACTGCCACTTTAATGATTTTCTCTCAAATATTTGTAAATTTTGATGTTATTCTCCGTATGCAAAAAATAAGCTAATTTAAATAAAAGAACACATTTGTTAGAAAGATGATGAAAAGTCAGAAGCATGAAGATAATCTCTTTTTTTAAACATTAGCAAGTCTACTATTGCTTAGTGTTGTTTATTGACTTGTTTTGGTTCTTGATAGTTTTTTCTTAAGGCTATGTCCCACTGTCCGACGGATGCAAAACATATGCATAAAGGACACAGCGGAATTTCGGGGGTAGCTCCATCTATTGTCATCCGCTTCAAAAAGTGGTGAAAATTTGCATAAACAGAACGGAAAAGAATGGAAAAGAACGGACTTGGGTAGTATGTAGCGGGGATATTAAATGGATGTTCATAGAAAGCCTAGTGGATGACAGCGGATGACACCTCTGAAGGGGTTCTGGGGAGAATTTCGATGCGGATTCATAGTGGATGACGCGGATGCATCACGTACGCCTAAAGGAAAGAAAGGGGATGCCGCGCGGATGTATATTGGATGCAAATGCATCCTTTCTATTTCCGTGCTACTAACACTATGTGGATGTTCCATGTACCTTTTGTTTCCTCCCTCTTTCCATTTTCAGCTGCAGTGGATGTGAGTTGTGAGGATGCCCAGAGGATGCAGAGAGGATACAACGGACTTTTAATGGATGATAAACGGNAATGAGTACACAATGGATGCATAGCGTTTTCCAACAGATGGCAAGCTTTTTTTAACATTTTACATCCTCTTTGCATCAGTAAGGGCAGTGGGACAGGGCCTTTACATTGCAACCTTTTACTTTTTGGAATGTAGTCAGGATGCATAAGGACATCTAGATCTGCTCTATGTAAATTTTCATTTTCCTCCACTTACGCAGACAATAATCATTGGCAGTGAAGAGAATTAATCACATCTACAAGGTTTGAAGCTTAGATTTTCCATGGTTCCAGCCCCATTTCACATTTTTTTTAGAATTAGTATATTTAGAATACTTTAACAATGACAACAATTATGTGGATTTGCACTCAATATAGGGCATTTTATCTGAGTTGCTCTAACTCCATTCGCATTTGGGACCCAAATATGCAATGTTAAGGGAAGAAAAATAAACCTGAAACATGGCAACAGGGACCAGCCTGACCTGGCCTTGGGGAGAGGATTAAAATTGCCTTCCACCTCTCTTGCACTGAGGTCCCAAATTACAGTATATCTCATCTGTGGTAATTATCTTTGAAATCAATATAGCTGCTAGGTTTATACATATTTATTTTTCCTCTAAGTATACATCAGAATAACTGATTGTGAGAATAAGTCCTCCATGTGATTTTTAAGCCTGAACTAGGTATCATGCTGCTCTATTTTAATTACATTCTACTAACGTGAAGTGTACATTTGGGAATATTGCTGAAAATGAACAGTTCTTATTATTATTAACAACAACAACAACAAACCTACTACTTTCCAGAGGTGTTATGTTCCTTATTTTAGCTGCCAGTTAAGGTACAATTTAACCTATATATAGGGAACATATACTCTCTGGGCTGGTATGAGACTCAATATTTTCCTTCGGAAATATTATTTTTAGAATGAGTGCCAACCTCCATCTAACGGGCCTGTAACATAGGCCGACGGATGCAAAACGTATGTAAAAAGGACACAGTGGACGAGAAAATGTTCCATCCATTGTTATCCACTCTCAAAAGTGCCCCCGAATTTCCATAAGCAGAGCAGACAAAAACGGAAAGGAATGGATGGGGAGAGGACGTAGCCAGGATGGAAAGCGGATTGCTCCACGGAAGTCTAGTGGATGGAAGCGGATGGCACATCCGCAGGGCTTCCGGGGGAGCACAGCGAAGCGGACATGCAACGGAAGGATGGATGCCGAGCGGATGCCGAGCGGATGAAGTGGATGCAGTGCGGAAGCCTAGCAGATGCCTAGCAGATGTCTAGTGGATGCAAAGCATTCACTGCGCATGAAGGGAGGATGCATTGCATCAGCCCACGTATATAAAAGGGATGCAGCTCTCAAACAGGTCACCATTCAGAGGAAAGACCTGCTGCCAGACACAGCTCCAGCCAGCAAGAACAGCCAGCAGTCAGCCACCCAACAACCATGGGGAAGAAAGAGAAAGCATCTACCATCTGCTGCCAGCCCTGGCAAGAAGGACAGGGCCACCATCCCAGCCCCTGGCCCTGACTCTGCTTCTGCTGGGCTTCTACTGGTCGGGCTGACTCTTCCTGGTGCTGGAGCTTCTGCTGGCGCTGCTCCTGGTCCTGGTGCTTCTGCTGGTGCTTACTCTGCTAGCGCTGCTCCTGGTCCTGCTGGTGCTCCTGGTGCTCCTGGTCCTGCTGGTGCTGCTGGTGCTCTGGTCCTGCTGTGCTCCTGGTCCGCTCATCCTGCTGGTGCTTACTCTTTTGCTGCTGATCCTGGTGCTGCTGGTCCTGCTAGTGCTGCTGGTGCTTACTTTGCTGCTGCTGATCCTGGTGCTGCTGGTCCTGCTGGTGCTGCTGGTGCTTACTCTGCTTTTCTGCTGATCCTGGTCCTGCTGGTCCTGCTTTTGCTGCTACTGTTGTTGCTGCTGCTGCTGGTGGTGGTTGTGGTGGAGCAGCCCCTACAACCTCAAAGCCCCTCTAATGAGGGCCCAGGGAGGAAGAGGCATACATGTGAATGAGAACGGAAGAGGAGGCAATACTCCATCGAAGAGGAACATGAGGATGAGGTGCTGGAATGGCTGAGGGAGAACGAATATCTTTGGCGGAAGGACACAGGCTCTATCGAGACACCAAAAGGAAGCAGGCTGCTTGGAGAGAGAAGGCAGAGAGCCCTGGGCTACACTTCGGAGGTGCTCCTCGGCTGGTAAAACCACATGCACACCTGGTACGGGAAGCTGCACCTGAAGAAATCTGGCCAGGTCACGGTCAAGCTGACGGACCAAGAGACCTATGTGATGGCCAAATGCAGTTTTTTGGAGGGTGAGATCCGCCACCGAGGAGCAGCCCCTCTGACAACCCCTCTCTCCGGCAGCCCGCTGAAGCCAGTTCTCTTCTGGCCAAGAGTCAGCTCCTGTTCCAGGCAGGTATCTGTGGAGCGTGCCACGATGGAGACGCCCCCCGACAGCTGCATTCCCCTTGGCGAGCGCGTGGAGGACCCCCTGACGCAGTGGGAGCAAGGAGAGGGCACTTCCACCAGAGACCAACCCACAATCACCCCCAAACTCCACCTCCACAGCAAGGCAGAGAGCCAGACAGCAGGAGGGACAGAGCCCACACTGTCCTGCTGGAGATCAGGGACACCATCTGGACCAGCATAGATCTCCTCTCTCAGCTGGTCCACACCATTTCCTCATCCTCCAACCACAACCCTTCCTCACCTATTGCCAACCAGACCCTCAGGGACATGGCGGAACCCAGTACCAGGTGGTGAAGGACGGATCACCGAGCTGCTTCACAAACCCTCCACCTCCACAGAAAGGCAGAGAGGCAGACCGGAGGGGCAGAGCCCACTGTCCTGCTGGAGATCAGGGACACCATCAGAAGCAGCGTAGATCTCCTCTCTCAGCTGTACACACCAACGTCCCATCCTCCAACCAACAAGCCCTTCCTCACCTACCGTCAACCAGACCCTCATGGACATGTCCGAATCACAGTACGAGGTGATCAATGACAGGATCACCGGTCTTCTTCACAACCCTCCAGACCCAGCTGAAACCTGCTGCCCACCCAGTCCAGGTCTGCTCCTCCACCCCAGGTGATGTCACTGCCCTACAAGGCTTTCCCACAGGCCCTCACCTACCAAGGCTATGGCTACCAGGAGCTCCAGCAGCACAGGTAGCCCTTCCCAGTCCAGGGACAGGTACATCGTACGCCATTGGTGCCACCGATGCCACTGATGCCACTAATGCCACTGATGCCACTGACACCACCGATGCCACCCATGCACAGATGCCACCCAGGACAGATGCCACCCACGCCTACCTCGCTCAGCTGCAGACCAGACATCCCCACTACACTCCTCCTTCCTCCACCCCACAGCCAAGCCCGGCCTCAGAACATCTGTCATCGGTATTGGGGCTGACACCCCATGTTCTGGAGGAAGGGGCTCTCAACATCACAGGACTGAGCAGCTCTCTGAGAGCTTCCTCCATGCACCATCCCCTGTTGTTCCTCTCAGGCCCAGGCACCCCAATGGCGCCCCTGACCAGCACTCCAGTAGCAAACCACCTCCATAGCACCTGGACCCTTCACCCCTGAGACTATGGGCATTCCTCAAGAGTGATTGATAGAGTGCCAGAGACTGGGTGGCTACCTGTTGACTTTATCTTTGCTTTGGACACTTGACTTGGGTCATTTTGCTTTTACAGCATTTTATTAATAAAGATTATTTTGCTTCACACACTTGCTTCATTATTTTAGTCATAAAGTCTTGGTGGAAACTTTTAGAAATGGTTTAAGCCTTTGCTGCTTGTGGGATGGGCAAGGATAGCTGTGGGATGGGCAGGGATACCTTGGGATGGGTAATAGCTGTGGGATGGGTTAGGTACCTGTGGAATGGTAATAGCTGTGGGATAGATTAAACTTCCAGTGCAACATAGTGGGACTGTATGGTCCACCCTCCCAGGTGCCACACCTTTGGCCCTTTATTATCAGTAACAATGTAATCATTGATCAACACATTTCAACAGAAACACAACTCTTTATTAAATGCCCTGTTCATTTGTAGGGGCACTCAACATACATGGCCCAATCTCATCAGTGTGATGAGACAGGCTGAAGGAAGCATCCATTAAGCATCTATCATCCTGTCTTGCCACACTACTGCTCTAGCTGGGGAGTTGCACCAGTGTTTCAGGAGGTTGCGCTGCTTCTTCCGTTCACGTGAAGCTCTGTTGGGGCCTTGCACATCCACAGTGTCTATCAGGTTTCGCCCTTGCCTCCATTCCCCCAGGCTCCATGTCCCCATTGCCTTGTTGGAGGTCCACGAGCCTGTTCTGCAAACACTGGGTAGCGGGTTGTGCATGAGATTGTGCCGGATGCAGCAAGCTTCCACGATCCTCCTCACGGTCTCTGGGCGATGCTGCATAGTGGTGAGAAGTACCTGAACCTGTTGGCCAGGATGCCAAAGGCATTCTCCACCATCCATCTTTCCTGGACAGCCTGTAATTGAAGATCCTCTCTTCACGGGTGAGGCATCTGGAGGTGTAGGGCTTTTCATGAGGTAGGTTTCTGAGGGAGAAGGCGTCATCCACCGATGATGAAGTAGGAGCCACATTTGTGTGGGTTCATTGGGCAGAGGGCTAGGATCTGGGAAGCTCATGATGAGGTTGCATTTCCAGCCCATCCTTGAGGTGACTGCGTTGTATACCTGGGCATCTGAAGATGAGCCCGTTGCCTGAAGTATTGATGTACATGAACTTGTTAGTTCAGCATCAACCATGGCAAAGAGGATGCTGCTGAAGAAGCCCTTGTAGTTGTAATAAGTGGACCCTGACTTGGCTGGAGCTTTGCAGGCCACGTGCTCTCCAATCTATGGCTTCAACAGTGTGGGGGAAGTTCCACTTCTGATACCACTGTCTGCAACTTTCTTCCAGCCTTCTTTCAGTGGTGGGTACTGAGGAGCTTCTTCGATGATGGCCTGCACCACTTCTCTGACCACAATGGATGGTGTTGTGTGGCACCCTCCAGCCGTAACTGCATGCTCCTGTACATAGTCCCAGAGGCCAGGTGGTGTAGAGTCAGTGCCAACTTGAGTCCAGGGTCCAGCCTGGGCCGGAAGTTGGTGCTCTGCTTGTGTCAACCTGGGTCTCAGCCGCTCCACAACTTCGTCCAACATGGCTGGCGGCATCCTCATGAAGTTCTGGAATGACACGGGGTCTTCGTTCCTCAGCTCCACCATCAGCTTGTTATACAGTCCGTACTCTGCTCTTTTTGGAGATCCATCTTTGGAATCCAGACACTTCTTGGCTTGCCTCCTTTTTCTTCATGTAGAACACGTGAAAGAGCCTGTAGTTGGCTTTGCACTGTTGTAGAACGATGGTGGCTACCAAAAAGGAGTGTGTGACGATCCATGGTGGAGATCACTGGACTGCTGTGGAAGAGGAAGAGCCAGATGAAGGCTGAAGAGGTCTGCAACAGCAGGGCTGGCTGGACTGAAAGTGAGATCCAGGTGAGTTTCCTCCCCCTTTTTTATTTAAGAAATATAGGTTTTCCGCTCAGTGTCCTTTTGCATCCTCTAGGCATCCTGCAGAATCCAAATATCCGAGATACATCCCTATACGAACGTTTTTTTCCTTTTTAATGCTTTTGTATGCGAGTTTGCTTTCTCTTTCCGCTTTCACCTCTTTCCCCATCCGTGGTACTAAACGCTGCATGTCCATTCCGTGTCGTTTCGCTTCTCCCTGTGGTCCGTTTTCCGCTGGAGTGGAATGGGAAGTTGCCGCGGATATGTTGCAGCGGATGCTAGCGGAATATAGGGGATGCGTAACCGGATGACAACGGATGTAGAACGGATGTTTCCCCGTATGCGTAGCAAAGATGCAGAACGGACGCGTTGGGATACATTTTCTGCTCAAAAAGTTTTTTGTGGCTCAAAAACTTTTTGAGCGGATGATAATTGTCAATAGACGGGATGCTGGAAGGATAGAGAGGATGAAAACAGACGCAGTGAGGTACAAACAACTAGGAACGCAGTGAGTACAGAACAGAAGCATCGCGTTAACCAATGGATGGCAAGTGTTTCTCTCCATTTTACATCCTCTTTCAATCCATTGGTGCTGTGTGACAGGGGCTTAAGTTTTATCAAAAGCATAAAACATCCAGTGGAATTTATGTGACAACAAACAACAATAAAAATAATGTGGTTTGATTCATAGGAATGACTCAATACTTATTTGGACAATTTAAAAAGAAAGTTTTTAAGGGTCACTCAATTTGTTATCTATTTGAAGCCTTGGCAGAGATTGAGGATACAACACTTCCACACAAACTTGTTTTAGTACAGACAGATTATAGAAAATCATATGTAGAGGAAAAGCCCAAGAACTGCAAACCATTTCTGCCTCTCTTTGTGTCTTCATCCATCCATCCACTAAAATTTCATCTTTTTTCCCATCTATGTGTCCGAATGAACCGAGAACTGGTTGGTACCTGTATGATGGACTCATCAGATCATAGTCTCTTTGCTTCTGATGTGGCCCATTCTAGCCTTCATGCTTGGGAGAAGTATGTGGGATGTAGGCTTTGGATGACATTTTCAAAATAGTTTCCATGCCTTGGAGCACAATTTTCTATAGACTCCACATAGCAATGTCTGAATTATTCAAATGTACTTTTGGCCTGAATTCATCATGGATACTCATCTTGGGATATTTTATATTACAACAATTGATAGTTTTTTGCTTTGTTGTTCATCCCTCAGAATATTAACTGGGCAAATGTTCTAAGATCAATCAATAAATTAAAACACATTCTTAATACAACAAAACTAGGGTTAAAAAGCTGAAAGGAACAATTTCCATTATATGAATAAAGACATATCCATCGATTGGAGTCAGGCATATCAATATTTCTATTCATTAAGCTGACATATAACCTATAGTGACTGAATTTTACAGACTGCATGAAGTAATATTTGTTTTGATTTGTTTAGCATGATGATTTGGTAAAACTTGATTTTTGGTTTAAGATCACTATGTCTTTTTTTTTTTGGTAAAACTTGATTTTTGGTTTAAGATCACTATGTCTTTTTTTTTTCTTTTTTATGCAAACTATGGTTCAAATAAGAGCTTAGTTAGTATAATGTGTATGTACAAACCCAGACATTATATCTTGATAAGTGCTTGACAGCCTCTACCCCAGTTGCTTCACAGATGTTCCTTTGATAATGGCCAAAAATGTCTTCCTAGAGTATAAGAAACAACTGCTCCATGGACAGTGGAAGGCCAGTGACAGACTTTTTTGTTCCTCTAAGCAAGCAGATCATGGCAAGTTTCACATTTATTTCTGGTGGTCCCATTCCCTCCTTCCCCCTTTTCCATTTCTTATTCTGGTGTTCTTGGTACTCTCTGAACTTGGTAGTTTGCTTGCACATATTTAATTACCCAGCTAGGTAATATTATCAGTGTTATTAGCAACATTTCTTGTTCTCTTTTATTGTGTTTGTCTTTCACAACATATAAATATGACACATTCATTTTTTTCCAAAGTTAATTTTCGTGCCAAATTGAAGTATCATAATCCTGAATCTCAATGCAATTGAGAAGATTGTCTGCAGAATGCTCAACTATGTTAATCAATTTGGAACTGCTCATTCAGGCAGGATAAAATGTGCAAATGTTATAATCACTCTTGAATATAACTTGGAGATGAAGTCCAGATGTGTGGGATTTTTCCCATCATCCCAGTTAGCCTAGCTAATGGAAGCCCAATGAAAAATTAGTCCAAGCAACACAGCTATTTATTTTTTAAATAAATTCAATGATGAAACCATTTTGGCATTCATGTGTTATGCCAAAGATGTAAAAGTTTATTTTAAATCTTTACATAAATGTGCTGAATCAGAAGAGTTTTCTTTGTTGCAAACAGTGAAGAGTTATTATTTTTTACAGCTATAATGTTGTATGCAAGCTCAAAGGAAAGGAAAATGCCAATTCTTTGATATTTGCAGGAAAGCTGGTAGGAGAGGAAGAGGGAGAGAGGAAGGGAGAGGAAGAGAGGGAGGGAGGGAGGGGGAGAGAGAGAGAGAGAGAGAGAAAGAGAGAGAGAGAGAGAGAGATATGCCCTGGAATGATAAAAATCAACTTTAACTGTGAGGGAGCTCATCCACCAATCCATTCATTCATAATTGAAACAAGATTTACTTTACAAAAACCGACTACCATGAAAGTAATATTGGTTGTTTAGATTTAGATAACAATCTTTAAGATTACAACGTAGTCCTACTCAGTCTTCAACAGCATAACATGAATCAGTTCATGTCTCTATTCTTGTCCTCGGCTATTTCCTTCTCCCATAGTGAAAGCAGATAAAAAACCCTTGTTTCAATTTTTCAATGCAGTGGGCAAATGAAAATACCTATTGATTGTTGTCAATTTGGCTTTCATTTCTGTATGTACAAAGGAAAAGGAAAAAAAAAGTCACAACTTAGCTCTCTAATACAATATCAATACAAGAGCACACAATAGATACAAGTGAAGCCCTTTAGCAGAGAGGTCATTCAAGCTCTCCAGAAAAAGCAGACCCAAGAAAGTAATCCTTAGATCCATTTGCACCATTTAAAAATACCAGCTGGTGTCACTCACCTCACAAGATATCCTAAGGAAATCACCCAGATTTAAGGAAAGGTCACATGCCCCCCAGAACTGATTAGAAAGTTCTATACAAGGGGTTCTATAGAATGAGATAGAACTGGTAGAATCCCACCCCTGCAAATGTGCCAAACTTTTAAAGTTCATTGTCTTTCTAGGTGCCATTTTCTTCAAGCATAACATGAAAGCCTTCCAGCTTAAAATGGCAGCTTTTCACCATGCAGAGCTTGGTTTTCCTTCAGGAAGAAAAAAAAAACTACCCTTCCTTTTAAGCTATGAAATGTTAACTCTAATATCTGCACCTCTGTCCTGGTTTCCATGGAGATTTAGCAAAAGTATATGATCTACCTGGCATTCAGAAAGGGGGCAGTGAAAAAAGAAGATGGGTATATTTATAGAAATGACACTGACTTGGTCAGCCAGCATGATGTTTGACTTGGTTCATCCTCAGGAAGGTCATGTTTTAATTCTCATTCCATTTATCCTCACTTATTTCTCATATTAGATCTTCTGGTGATTGCTGACTATTACTGCTTTGACTGAGCACAGAAAGTAAGGCCTCATACTGATTTGAAATCCAGTAGCAAGGCAATAATAGCTTATATATGACTGTCATTCTGTCAGCCTATCTTGCATCCTGCTGAGAAGCATGGGTATAGGTGGAAGTAGACCATTTAATGAATATTTAAATTAACTTTTAAGAATGGACTGTCCCCTGGAGGCCTAATTTAGTCTCTAAATGTTAAAATGTACACAGTATCATATCCTGAAATTAGGGAGAGGAACGAAGAATTATGGCTGACTGGAGTGGATAAGGGAGTCTATCAAAGGAAGATGTAGTGATTAATTTTCTTCAGCAAATATGTGGTTGAACTTTTAAGGGAGTGAAATCTCATGAGCTGTCTGAGGATATACAGCCTGAGTTGTTGCACCATACTTCTGTCATGGGGCATGAGTAGAATAGAGTACATTGCTCATCCAACCTTTGGCAACATAAAGTTGGCTAAATAGCTTGGAAAGGAACCATAATGTTAACTCAAAGAGAAATTATTTCCCTTTACTTCACTCTTCCAAAGACCATTTGAATTGGAGCCATAGGGAAGATGTGAGAATTGAGAATCAGACCACTTTGGGGATTCTGTGTTGAACTATATAATAAATAAAGTAACTTCCAGCAGAAATAATACTGTGTACTTCCTATCATTGTGTAGCAGTAATGGTACATCTCACTCAAAGGAAGGCAAAACTTCTAACCATTGTACTGTGAATAAATGCAGATTGAGCAGCTGCTATTGTCTATATAGATCAGGGGTGTCAAACTCATGTTGTCATGGAGGTGTCACATGACATATTGGGACTTCCCCCCCTTTGCTAAACCGGGCATGGGCATGGCCAGTGCGTGACACATCCGGCCCATGGACCACGAGTTCGAGAGCCCTGATGTAGATCATACATTTTAAGATACCTGCCAGTTGTCTAAGAATTATAGCATTATTTATCTTTGAGACTCTATTATGTAGAAATTAATGAGTGCAGTGAGAAGGATCAATTAAAGCAGATCAAAGCCCTTAACTTCAGCAGGAACATCCATTTAATTATAAAGGACCGTGGTCTGTATATATGTTGAATTTCAGGGCAATTTCCTTTTAAAAATGAGATGGCTGCAGATTCTTGGTTTATTTACAAGCAACCTCGTCATAACTGCTGATTAGAATGTCAGTTGGCAGTTCATCATTACTTTTTAGCCTGGACAGAGTGTCTCATGGGGACTATAATATTTTATGATATATCATCATTTCTGGGATGCATGATAACATTTAGTAAACTGTCAAATTAAGGGCTAGCCTTGCAATTGTAATCCAAGCAGAGCAAAGTTGTTGTTGGAACAATGCTGGATCTCCATTATTCTCTGTTTATCTAGCTAAGTAAAATTATTTGCTTTAGCCAAATCTAACCCCTCCTATTTTATTTGACAATTTCCTAGTGTGTTTGTTTAGTGTATGCAGAATTTCTATTTATAAGGTTCGTGTGATATACCAGTAATGGCAATAACCTAACAACCTAGATACCACTGTCAGTTGTTGCATCAGTAACCTTACAGCCTGTAGCAGGGGTATCAAATTTGCAGCCCACAGGCTGGATTCATCAAGTACTTCCCCCACCCCTGCACAGTTTAGCAAAGGGTAAAAAACTCCCGAAACATCACATGACACCACCATAATCAGGGGTGGAATTCTACCAGTTCGCACCTATTCGCTAGAATCGGTTGTTAAAGCCCATGTCCCACTGCACCAACGGATGCAAAGAGGATGTAAAATGTTAAGAAAACGTAGTGCCATCCAGTTGTGTACTTCACTTCATATGTGTTCATATGCTCTATCACTCCAACATCCGTCCACTGCCGATTTCATCCGTGCAAGAACATCACCAAATGCTGAACATGCCGCAGGGCTGTGCACCCAGCTGAAAGCCCACCTTGACGTTTACCGGAAGGACGCTGCGGGAAGCCTGTGAAGCATCGACTTCACGCACTTCAGCCGGAAAGCTTGGGCAACTAATCAACAGACTCACTGGGAGGACAACCCAAGAAAAAGGCCTGCCTCCGTCACGCCAGATGCAATAGCACGTACTCTCATCAACAACGAAGATATCCTTTTCCCTGACAAGGACTTCTCCCGCCGATGTTAAACAACAAATGAAAGAAATGAGAAACCAGCCATCTCTGATCGTGGTCTCACAGCAGCCTTCACCTCCTGAAATGGAAACAAGGACTTAGGGCACTCTCCAAGCATGGGAAAGCCCCTGCCCTGACAACATCCACCAGAACAACTGTTACACATTTGCCCCTCGCCTTAATGACTGCGCTCAGACACTTCATTCACGATGCCTCTCTTGATGCCAAAGTCCCCCTGCTGTGGAAGAAGGCCACTGTTGTAAGCCATTCTAAAGCCGAAACAAAACCTAGAAATTTGACCCTAAGAGCTACCGCCCCATCTCACTTCTGTCGTGCCCCGTGAAATGTTCGAACGACTATTCTAAACAGGATAGAGGCCTATCCTTGAGCATTTCCTACCAGATGAAACAAGCAGGCTTCAGGAAAGGCGTAGCACTAAGACCAATTGCTGCAGCAACCAACCAAATCGAAGCTGCCTCTCGAGGACAGAAGAAATGTGTGAGCTGTATTTCATGACCTCTCATCGCTACGACACAGTCTGGCCATCGCAGGACTTACCCTCAAGCTCCATCAAGCAGACTACAACGACAGACAGATGGTCAAGCCATCACAAAACATCATTTAGACCGCGCTTCAAAGTAATCATGACGACGCATCGAGCAGAACATAGACCTCAAGAACGCGTCCCCCAAGGCCTCGGTTCTTGCACCGGCACTCGTTCAACCTTACACAAGCAGATATCCCCCCACATCAGCAGCTGTAAATATGCCTACGCTGATGATCCTGGCTATTCTCTCCACATCAAACTCCTTTGAAGAAGCTTGAAACACACCCTCCCCAAGAATAATGCAGACTCTGCAACCTACTACACCAATGGCGACTAAAACTTAATGCACAAAAGACCATCTCTTCTGTGTTCCACCTGAATAACATAGGAAGCAGACCGCCAACTCCATGTCAAACTTCAAGGAAACCGATCTTCCATTCGTGCTACCCAACTTACCTCGAGTGAAAACTCGGACGCTCACTCACTTCCGTCACCATGCATTGAATGTAGGCTGGGAAAGCATCTCCAGAGTGTGCCTTCTTACGCAGACTATCGGCCATGACTGGGGAGCCGATTTTACCCACCCTCCGCTCCCACGCCCTCGCCCTTGTCTACGCTCCAGCGGAATACTGTGCTCTGCTTGGCGGGCGTAGCTTGCCACACTAAGAGAGTGGGACACCCAACTCAACTTCTGCTCTCCGCACCATCACAGCTGCCTTGAAACCAACCCCCCACCACCAGCTTCATAGTAACTAGCAGCGCAATTCCTACCATCACTCAGAGGAGAGAAGCCGCCTACGTTCAAGGAGGCTTAAAGCTAGACACTCCGAAGCTACGAGCCGGAATAGAACAACCATCCCCCTCCACACCAAGGTGCCACGCTGCCCTCCCTAGACAGCGCCTTCAAAAGCAGGAAGCCCTTTTATCAGGACTGCACAAGGCCCTCTCGCTCAGAGAACAGGAACCTCAGTCGGAACGGCCTGGCTCAACAAACAAATGGAAAGAGCAACAGCCTGCAGGCAGACTCACTAACATTGCTGCCACTTACATCTCACCCCTCTCGGCTGCGAGCCTCCCACGGAAAGGACTGGTGTCGTCTTAATCGACTCCGCACTGGAGTCGGGCGCTTTTCAGGCATGCCTTGCACCAGTGGCAAACTGTCAGAGACAGACAGATGCGACTCGTGGGGAAATACAAGGACAGGCAGATCACCTGGTAGAGGACTGCACCAATCCATCGCCTGGCAGGAGGATGGTAACTGCTCCGTAGGCCTTCACCCCTGCTATGCCAGGTCCTGGCTGAGGACGCATCTTCCACTGCCATAAACTCAAGAGGGGGGGGGGGGGGGTTGGACAGATCAGACAGACAGACCACAAGCAAGAGAGAAGACAGAAGAAGCTGCACCACAAACTTTTTGATGAATGAATGAACTTTCACTGCGTATGATGTAACATCCGCCACTTATACAGGCAAAACAATGTTCTATGTCCATTATCATCCGTTAAACATCGCTGTATCCTTAGGCATCCTCTGGGCATCCATCGCAACTCACATCCGCTTGCAGGCTGAAAACGAAAGAGAGAGAGGAAATAAAAGGTACACGGAACGTCCACAGAGCGTTAGTAGCACGGAAATAGAAAGGAGTTAGCAGATGCATCTCGTATATAAAGGATTAAAATGGACAAAACGTTTTGTATCTGGGATGTAATCTCGGGATATTTAGGATGCTGCAGTATGTCTTAGAGTATGTAAAGGACACCTAGCGGAAAAACCGATATTTCTATAAAAAGGGGAGAAAATCACCTGGATCTCATATGAGTTCCAAGCAGCCGTGCTGTACAGAACTCTTTGCCCTTTGTCTTGCTCCTTCCACATCATCCATTGTTGTCCACCATGGATCATGACACAATCCGATGTACTATGATCATTCATCACCAGAAACCAAACCCATGTCAGACTGTTTCATCTTTTATACACAAGGAGAAGAAGGAGACGTCGAAGAGCTGTGTGGTCCCGAGAATGGATCGTGAGAAGGAATGAGTTTGACTGTATGACCAGTGATGGTGGAGCTGAGGAATGAAAGACCCTCATGCATTCCATCACTTCATGAGAGAGCCACCAGCCATGTGTGACGAAATGTAGAGCAACTTGAGATCCAGGTTGACCAAGCTGAGCACCAACTTCCAGTCCCGCCTGGACCCTGGACTGAAGGTGCACTGACGCTGCACCACCTGGCCTCTGAACCACATACAAAAAAACATGCAGTATGCACGGGAGGGTGCCACACAACAGCATCAGCAAAAGTGGTAGAGGAATGGTGCAGGCCATCATCGAAGAATACGTGAGGAGCTCCTCAGGTGCCCACACTGAACAATGCTGAGGAAACTTGCAGAGATGTGGTATCAGAAGTAGAACTTTCCCCACACCTTTGGAGCCATAGATGGAAAGCACGTGCCCTGCAAAGCTCCAGCCAACTCAGGGTCCTCTTATCAAACTACAAGGGCTTCTCAGTATCATCCTCTTTGCCATGGTTGATGCTGACTACAAGTTTCATCTACATCGATGCTTCAGGCAGGTGCGTCAGCTTCAGAGGCCAGATATACAACACAAGTGACCTCAAGGATGGCTGGAACACAACCTCATCATGGGTTTTCCAGATCAGACCCCTTTACCAATGACACACAAGATGTGCCCTACTTCATCAAGTGGTGATGACGCCTTCTCCCTCAGAAACCTAACTCATGAAGGTGTACCAGTTCAAGATACCTCACCCATGAAGAGAGATCTTCAACTACAGGCTGTCCAAGGCAAGACGGGTGTGAGAGAACGCCTTTGCCATCCTGAGCCAACAGGTTTCACGTAATTCTCACCACCATGCAGATCACCCGACTGACCTTACGGGCCAGGTTTGCCGAGGGTGTGAGGAGCATGTTGTGGAGCTGCTTGCATTCTCTTGGCCACAATCTTGCATGCACACCCCCACTACCCCAGTGTTGCCAGAACAGAACTTGTCGAACGTCAACAAGTCGGGAATGAGGACATGGAAGCCTGTGAATAGAGCCGAAGGACCGAAACCGATAGACACTGTGGATGTACGAAGGCCCCAACAGAGCTTCATGTGAAGGAAGAACAGTGCAACCTCCTAGACACTGTGCAAACTTCCCAGCTGCGCAGCAGTGGAGTGGCAACTGACAGGATGATAGATGGTGAATGGGCTTCCTTGAAGCTGCTCACATAACACTGATGAGCAATTTGTGCCATGTATGTTGAGTGCCCTACAGATGAATAGGGCATTAATAAGAGCCTTTGTTTATTGTGAAATGTGTTTGATCAATGGAATAAATTGTTATGATACAAAAGTCCATATGTGTGGCAGCATGGTGAGGGTGGACCATACAGTCCCACTATGCTGCACTGGAGGTTTATCTATCCACAACTATCCTTTCTATCCCACAACTAATCCTTGATCTATCCCACAAGCTTATCCTTTAGTCTAATCCCACAACTATCCTTACCTATCCCACAAGCATGTCCAAAGGCTTTAAACCAATTTTTCCAAAGTTTTCCCCAACACTTTATAAGGTAAAAAAAAAAATGAACAGTGTGTTAAACAAACGATAAACCTTTATTAGTAACTGTTCCTAAAAGTAAATTGATGACTTTAGTTTAAAAAAGCAAAATAACCAAGTAAAGTGTCTTAAGCAAAGATAACAGTGAAACAGAGTTAACAAATCTCATGTCTCTGCACTTATCTCAAGTCACTCTGAGTCATTCCTTGGGTCTCAGCTGTTAAACAGGAGGACTGTGGAGGTGGCTGTGCTTGAATGCTGGTCGAGGCGCCATTTGGTGCTGGGCCCCGAGACTAACAAGTGGGATGGTGTTCAGGAAGTCTCTCAGAGAGCTGGACTTCAGTCCTTGAGGTTAGAGGGCCCTCATGAAGTACCTGGATGTCAGGCACAAATTGGTGACAAGTTGTCCGTTGATAGGCTTGGCTGGGTCAGGAAGGAGGAATTGTAGTGGTGTCTGCGTCTGCAGCTGGGTGAGGTGTTGGCGTCTGTGGCATGCCGATGAACCTGGGCCTGGAAACTGGGTGAAGTCTGTTTGCTTGCTGTGGGAAGTCCTCGTAGTCGTACCTTAGTAGGGAGGGTGCTCGTTGAAAGACGTTGAAAGTGTCTGTGACATCGCCTGGGTGGAGCAGACCTGGACTGGGTCGAGAGCAGCGTTCAGGTTGGCCTTTGAGGGGTTGTGCAGAAATGCTGTGATCTTTATCCTTGCATCTCCGGGTACTGGGCCTCGGCAATACTCCCTCAAAGGTGTGGCTCACCGTAGGTGAATGAAGAGTTTGGCGGCTGGAGGATCCTCTTCCAAGTCGACAGCTGAAACCAGTTCTGTAGCTGGTCTTCATTGGTGTCCCTGACTCCCAAACAGGACAGTGTGGCTTGGCCCTCAGTCTGTCTCTTGCCCTATACCTGTGGAGCTGAGGGGGCGGGGTAGGGGGGTGGCGTTTGTCTCTGGTGGTGCCGGCTTCTCCATACCAAATTTTGACAGCAGTAAGAAGCGTATCAATCCTCCAAGTGCTCCGCATGGAGGAGGCAGGCTGCTCGGGGGGTCTCATGCCATGGAGGCCCCCTGAAGCACTGCCTGGACAGGCTCGCTGGCATATACAACATGGCGGAGCGACTGCTCTCTGATGGGCTTGAACGTGATGGAGAGGATCTACAGAGGCTGCTCCCAGTGATTGAACCTCACCCTCCAGGAAGCTGCACTTTGCCCATGACGTACATTCCAACCATCAGTGAGTGCTTGACAAGTGGCCTGGCCAAATTTTTTTGAGTGTAGCTTTCCATACCAGGTGTGCATGTGCTTCCACCATCCCAGGAGTACATCTGCAGTGTAGCCAGGCTCTCTGCCTTGTCTCTCCAAGCTGCCTGTTTCTTCTTGGTGTTCACAATTAGAGTCTGTGGCCCTTTCTCCAGAGGTACTTGTTCTCCCTCCAGCCATTCCAGCACCTCCTCCTCATGCTCCTCGAAATGGTGTACTGTTTCCTCTCTCCCTTCTCCTTCCCTTGCCTCTTCCTCCCTCTGGCAGGGCTTCATCAGGGCCTTCAGGGGCTTGAGCAGCAGGGCCTTCAGCAGCAGGGTTTGAGGGCCTTGAGGCTGGTCCACCACACGCACAAGCACCAGCAGCACCAGCAGCACCAGCCAGCACCAGCCAGCCAGCCAGCAGCACAGCAGGCAGCAGCCACAGCAAGCACCAGCACAGCACCGAGTAGCACCAGGCAGACCCCAAGTAGCAAGCAGAAGCACCAGCACCAGCAACACCAGCACAGCAACCACCAGCACGCAGCAGCCAGCAGGGAGAAGCACCAGCAGCTTCAGAATCGTGCTGGTCCACCACAGAGCAGCAGTAAGCAGTAGCAGCAAGCACAGCAGCAGCGAGCACCAGCAGCACCAGCATAGCAACACCACCCACTAGGCAGCACACGAGCAGCAGGAGAAGCACCAGGCAGCTTTCACGAATCAGCTGCAGCAGTGGATGGTCGTTCTGTCCTTCATTGCCAGGCTGCATGAGTAGCACTGACTTTCTCTTCTTCCCTGCATTGACGAACCATGATTCTTTGAAGATGTATGTGGCACATGCGTCTTTCATCTGAATGCTGACTGCGTCGAGTACATCCGTTTATATCCGCGGAGCTACGAATTCATCCGCCCTGCATGCACAGTGAAAGCTTTGCACTGATATACATCTTGGCGCAGCATCCCCTTTGTTTCTATAGGCGTCCGTGATGCATCCGTATCACCGCTATCTAATCCGCCCTTTGCCACTATGCGTCTGGCTTCGCAATTCTTCCCCGCGAACCCCTGTGATGTGTCATTTGCTTCAATCCACTGTCAGTCACTAGGCTTCCTACGAACATCTAGCCGTTTAACATCCCCGCTACACCTACCCCCGTCGTTCTTTTCCGTTCTGTTTATAGCAAATTTCGCCACTTTCTTGGAGTGGATGACAACGGATGGAAGCCACCCCCAAAATTTTGCTCATCCACTGTGTCCTGCGTATGTATATGTTTTGTGTATCCGTCGGCCACGGGACAGCGTCCTTAACATTCTAAGCAGTTTGGAGAAACCAGTTGCTTAGAGAAAATTACTGGTTAATCCTGTAACGTAGGCAGGAAGCGAAAACATTCTGGTGTTGCTTACAGAAACTACCTCTCCGTTAACCCTTATTACATTCTTGGCAGGACTAGACTTCTTGTCTCAGGAACTTCTCTGGAGTTTTTTTCTCACCTTTGCTGGTACTTTGTTTGTGTAGAGTGATCATTCAAAGTTACCATGGCATTGAAAAAAGTGACTGATGACCATTTTTCACACTTATAACTGTTGCATCATCCCCACGGTCATGAGAGGCCAGGTGAGGAGATACGTGCCTCAATGTGAGTGATATTGAGTTGGCCACGCCCAGCCAATAACATGACCACTAAGCCATGCCCACCAACTTAGCCATGCCCACAGAACCGCTTGTTAAAAAAATTGAATCCCACCCCTGACCATGATGATGCAAGTTTGACACCCCTGGCCTATCGTGTCCCTTTCTTGGAATCCTTTAATTTTTAATCATTGAATCATAAAGAAGCAAACACACAATTATCTGTGATCTATCTCTATTATCAGTTAAGCAAAAGAGACCCCAGAATTATATTGATTACATGCTGAACAGACCTGGAAAAGTTCAGAAAGCCAGTTCAAATGAAGATGGTGTTAGGCTTCTCCCATATCTTGTCTGAATGTCATGCTGTCTTAGTATAAATAAAGAAAATGTTAGGAAAACTGAAAGATTTTGTATTTGAAGTCCATGTGGTTGAAGGTTTTGGTTCATGATGCTCAGTTTATAACAATTATTGTCTTTTTGCTTAAATGATTGGGTTTCTGGGTTTCTGTCTAAACAATGAAGGAAATGATTCTTCCTTAACTGTCACAGTACATGTAAGGGTTGATTAGTTAATATCTGTAAGCTATCTGCAAGATGAGAAGTGTTTATTCTTAACATTAAACATAGCAGCAGCTCTGCTTTATTTCAAAGCCTCCAGCTTCCCATCCCTCATGTCAAATAGGGCATTTTGGTGAATTTAAAATAAATCTCCTGCTGACTGCAGATAAACTTTCTGTCTTTCAGATATTCACTTTGAAAATGGGTGTATGTATATTCAATTTAATGTTGCAACTTATATGGCCAGTTGTGCTTAGAAGAAGAATGATCACAGGGCAGAATTTCAGTAACTTTGGAATATTTGAAGGTAAGAGTAGTGAAGGTGATGTTCAGGCCTGCAAGTGGAAGCTGCAATTTGTCTTCAGCAAGGCAGTTTGAGCCATAGAGATGTCTCTATTCATATTCTTGAGGTACTTCATAACTGTCCCATCGCCTGCTCTGACCCTTCTACTAGCTAGCAGAGGCTTCTGTGCAAATGTTGCACAGATGCAAAGTATAAAACTCTTGAAAGAGTGCAGAGAAGAGCAACCAAGATGATTAGGGGACTGGAGGGTAAAACATATGATGAACAGTTGCAGGAACTGGGTATGGCTTGTCTAGTGAAAAGAAGGCCAGGGGAGACATGATAGCAGCGCTCCAATATTTGGGAGGCTGCCATAGACAGGAAGGGATCAAGCTATTTTTCAAAGTACCTGAAGGCCAGACAAGAAATAATGGATGGAAACTGAACAAGGAGAGATTTAACCAGGAAAAAAGGAGAAATTTTCAGACAGTGAGAGCAATCAACCAATGGAACAACTTGCCTTTAGAAGATGTGGGAACTTCATCACTGGAAGCTTTCAAAAAGAGACTTGACTGCCATCTGTCAAAAATGATGTAGGAGTGGGCAGTCTGCTTGAGTGGGCAGTTGGACTAGATGACCAACAAGGTCCCTTCCAATTATGTTAATTTGTAAATGTATCTTTATACTTCTCCCTTCCCCCTTAATAAAGCAGCATGAAAGCATTTGTGATATGCATTATTAGATGGCTCTCAAGCAAAATAAAATTTTATTTCATATATCACTAGGTATTTTGACAGAGATGAAGCTGTGGTTTAAACAGAGCCGTGTTTTTGGAAAATAAATTACAATGTGGTCAAAAGCCATCCCCACTTTAGATTATCGATACCTGAAAGATAAGTTATTTCTATTCCTTTCATGTTGGAACCGACATCAAAAGAAGGTATATCATTGTTTCTTGGCATGTTGTACAAGATGCTGTACACAGGTTAATGGAAAAATGCATGAATTTGGAGAGAGATATATAAAGGTCCTTTGGGTATTGAGTCATAAATCCTTATTGCTGGGAAAGCACAGCAGACACAAATAGGCACAGCTGCTTTACATACAAATGAGTACTTCCCTTTTATTTAGTTGACAATATTATTATTTTGGACTCAAGATGAATCTTAAGTAATTTCTATCATGCTGTTCTCTATTATAGCCAATACTTAATTTGTCAGATATGGTACTACTGAAGGTATAAAATGGGTGTAATGATTTTTTTTTTAAATAGTAATCTTCTGCTGGATACATGTGTTCTCGATGCTGCTAACTATAGCAGTGCACTGTAGTCTGAACATGCTCATAATATCTAAGATAGTCATAGACTTCAGTTAAATAGAAAAAGCAATTCACCATGCCTGGAATATTCCCAATAGGTTATTCTCTGCTGTGGCTTTCCTTAACTGTATTTGGGTAGCTTTATGATGCTAAGCAACATTCCATTTATGCAACAAGAACTTGTTGCTTTCATTGCTCTTATTACCACTGGATAGACTGAACTTTGAGTTCCTGTATGATTCTCTTCACTTCATTTTTTTAATATTAGTATGTAGATGTCTCTTTTGCCACCCACATCTCCTCAGTAAGCCAATGGGTTTTCTAGGATTGCTGAGCAGAGTGAAGTCACTTAGAATTGTTGTGCTGCCATTCCTATATTCTGAACAAGAGAACTACTGGCCAGGGCTTTGAAAAAATTATCAAGTGATGCTTGGAAATAATTTTTTAATGGGCAGTTGTGTTTAGAAGAGAAATGATCAGAAGCAGTGGTGGGTTTCAATTTTTTTATTGTGGGTGTGGCTTGGTAGGTGCAATTTGCATGCGTGCAGAGGGTTTGCTATTGATCTTCTCATGAAATCCTGCTCTCTCTCTGTGTCCTCAACAACTGATGTGCAGCAATCCACTGTGCCACGCAAAGCAGCTGAGTTTTAAAACCAGGAAATAAAGGTCACTATAGAACTGGGGCAGGCAGAAGGCCCCAGCAGCTGATCATTGGAATGAACCTGTTTGCTCACAGATGATCCTTGGAGCTATCAGTTCGCCCAAACCAGGCCAAACTGGTAGAATACCACCATTGATCATAAGATAGAATTTCACTAACTTTGGACTATTTGAGGGTCAGGGTAATTTATCAGGCCTATTATTACACACCTGGCTGTATGAAATGGGTCTCTCCGATCTGCATAGAGGTCTGTGCTGCTGATTGGCCACATGGAAATAAGAGAGCAATCTGCCCATAATAAGAGATTGATGGAAATGTCCATTATCTTCAGCTGGTCCAAGAGAAAAACAAAATCTAATGGAAGGCCTCAAATAGTTCTATAAGGATAATTAACCGGACTGTCTCGCATTCCTTCCAGGCAGAAAAACAGATTATAATTTGAAAGCATCATCTGCACAGTTGTTAAAATAGTTCTGATTTTTCAAATAATAATAGAGAGAACGGTATCAGAAAATCATGAAGAATTCAGATTCCCAGCAAAAAACAATGCTGTACTTCTCCTGCAACACTCTTCAAAGAACATATAGTGCAAAAAACATCCCAAGAAAAACACACACATGCTGAGTGCTAGCAGGAAACAATTTTTAGAAAGGACTTTACATGAATCCAGCAGAACCCACATACAAACAAGGGGTTAAGTAACATAGTTGCAGATGTGCTCCAGGTATTAATTAGTTTTATAGTAAATTGCTTTTCAGTTCCATTGAAATCAGTAAGAGTTAAATCTGCCTCATACTGGCTGGACTATGTATCATATTTATTTTTGAATATTTAAAGCCCTGTGTTTAATGAACAGCATTGTTACTGAAATTCATTTCCCAAAGAACAGCGTAATCATGAAATTGGTTGAAAAATGTAATTAATCACTGCCTTTTTATTCTAAAGTAGTACATATGGACATTTTTCCCTAAAGGGAAGTTTGAGATCATATTGTGTGATCTTTTATCCATTCTTGTGTACAATATTACATAATTTATTTATCCATAGAAATATCTACCCACTCATCACTGTCACTCTCCTATTCAAAAAGCAGCTGAGACAAGATGACATAGTGAAGTATTGAGCTTTTAGTGATTAGTTGAGATGTTCTTGAACACAAGACAGCTGTACTTACAAAGCAATTAATATGGTGTTCATATCTAGTGGTTGTCATTCACTTTCCAGTTGCTTTTTAAAATTTTAAAAACAATAACAGAGTTTTGCAGTTTAAAGGCAGAAGCAAAGTAAAATAAATACTATTTCTTCAACATTCATGGAAGCCATAACCATCTTTTAAAGCTTGAAAGAGTGTTAGATGGAGCTGCCCCATAACATCAAACGCAATTGCAAAAAATTGTACATGATTCACAATAGGTTATCTGTAATTACAGACTGTAATAGTTTATTTACCTTTAACTTGATATATTAATGTACTTTGCATACAAATCATGGTTTATGACTTGGTAAAATGCATGAACCAAATGACTGTGGCTTGTTCAACAAAGCATGATTAAAAAAAATTATGCTTTAATGTGAAGTTCGAACTGTGTCACAAAATCTTTTAGCTGGTTTCATGTTTGAAAAAGTTAGCCCAGAAAAAACATTAGTTAAACATAAATGCAAATCTGTAAAGGAAGCTAAACTTTTACAAAAACATTGCAGCGTTCAGAGTTTAAGAAAGGCAAACTGATTACAAAATAGAAGAACAGAAAATGGATTAAGCAACTTTGTTATATCTTAGCAATACAGAGTACAGTGGTGCTGGAATAAATAGAAATGATTTAAGTCTTATTTAATTATTGGTGTCTTCTTTAATGCCAACATAGCGTCCAACGCCTGCATTTCACCCATCGTCATAATGCCTCGGCTCATTTTTCAGTTTCAGAAGCTTTCAGATTCCACATTCCAGGAAGAAAGCATTTTTTTTAAACTTCAAAAAAATCACAAATTTCTGCTAGAGGCAATAGAGAAGGAAACTAATCACATCAACTATATAAATCTTTCACCTTTGATGAAGTGGGTAATGAAGTACTGGATAAATGCAGTGTCCATTTATCCATAAAAGGAATATAAAATATCAGTGGGCATGTTTTTTTCAAAGAATACAGAAGTCAAAAGAAGGAGTAAAGTCATTTATTAGAGGTATGCATGAACTAGCAAAATACCATGAATTTTCTGAAAAGAAAAAAGACTGGCTTGGATTTGGGATTTCAGATGAAGGATGAGTCCAGAGAATGCAGTTAATAGATGCCTTAGCTCCCCACAACAATAGCAAGATGACAAAGCAGTCAGAACTCACGTAACCACAAAATAAAGAAGTAGATGGAAGAAATTTGGAAGAAAGAACCTGTATGGGATTAGAAAGAACAAGCAACAGTCATTTTGAAAAGTGGAAAATAAAACAGGAGAATGATCAAATATAGACTTGTGTTGTTATGAAAAAAGCTAAGATATTTATATATTCGGGTAACTGCTACTCCAGTTGCAACTGCCTCTGAGTTGTGGTTTGAAAGCCTGGATGGTCTTATTTCCAAAGTTATTGGAACTTTGGGAGGTTTTCTGAATTGGATGATTCAAATGGCTTTTGTCAGATTCCTTTAACAGATCAGAATGACAAACTGGCACACCCCATGGGAGATTCTGTTTTCAATTATTGCCTTTTGATATAACTGGTGCTTCCAAGATTTTCCAGTAGGTGACACAGCTTCTCAGTAATTGTTTTCTTGGATGATGCATTCATACATAAAATATTAATGGAAAATACGACAAAATACTTAAAATCATTTTAAAGCTTCTCCATGGATTAGGTCTCAGCTAATGGATTAGATCTCAGCTATTCAGCTATTCGGCTGAATAATGACATTCTGAAATAGATTTCTTTGGGCAATAAATTAAAACAGGTTCTGAAAAAAATGCAACCACCCTCAACAAATTTAACTGAGATGAGATATTTCCTAGGAATGATAAAATTATCTCAGCTGACAGACTTTTCAACACATGGACCTTCACTGAACTTTCTGTAGTCCACCATATCCTGGGAAGGAGGGTAGATTTAAGAAGCAGCTTTATGGATAATAATGCACATAACCTCCAACATAACACCAATACAAATATATGGTTCTCAACATGCCAATTATAGTACTGAAGCAAGTATCTAGAGCAGGGGTGTCAAACTCATGTCATCACAGTGGCATCACATGACATATTGGGACTTTCCCCCCCTTTGCTAAACAAGCGTGGGTGTGGCCAATGCATGACGCATCCAGCCCAGAGGCCGGGAGTTTGACAGCCCTGATCTAGAGGGTTGAAGGGGTGCTATTGCAATGTCATAGGTCTACATGAATGCCATTAAGAAAAAGTTGCACATAAACAGTGAAGAAGCATCTTGCTAGTGCTTAAACATGTGATGATGATGATGTTGTACAATCATTTATGAAGCTTTTGGTATTCACAGACTATAAACCTTTGGTGAACATAATTAGAAGCAAGGAGTTAGGTTGAAAAATACTTATGTTGCCATCATATTCTAACCAATATGATAAGATTGAATCTAGTATAGTTCAGGGAAAGATTTTGCCATTGTGGATACTTAATCAAGGATCTCCAGAAGCAGTTTTATCCCTGCAGAGAAGATTCAGGTATATTTTGCTGATTTGGGAGAGTTTTAATTCACTGTCAGAGTCACAGTTGCAAGCTAGGCGGCCACATAAAGGACAAGGTTCTGTTCAGTCCCTTTTGCAATAAAAGTAGATGTACACAGTATACAGGTAAAAAAAAAGATTCCCCTTGCACATATGTGTTAGTCATCTCTGGCTCTAGGGGGAAGTGCTCATCTCCATTACGAAGCCAAAGATCCAGTGCTGTCTGAAGACGTCTCCGTGGTCATATGGCTGGCATGACTAAACACCCAAGGTGCATGGAACACTGTTACTTTCCCACCAAAGTGGTCCCTATTTTTTTACTTGCATTTTTACATGCTTTCAAGCTGCTAGGTTGGCAGAAGCTAGGACAAGTAATGGGAGCTCACCCCAATATGCGGCACTAGGGATTCAAACCTCTGAACTGCCGACCTTTCTGATTGACAAGTTCAGCATCTTAGCCACTGAGCACCACATCCTATGTACACAGTATAGCAAAGTATTAATTATCATATCCTTACTGGATAGACCTTGTCATCGGACAGCTATTGATCAGCTTGAATTTAAAGACTGTCACAGCTTGGTTATTGTTGCCTATTTTTCTAGATTCATACTAACATTCTACATGCCCAATTTCACTTGCCACAACATAGATGTGCAAGTAAAGAGCACATTTTTCAGACTTCTAAAGAAGCAATGGTGAAGTCATGGTAGAAAAAAGAAGTGAATGGATTGGCTCCTTAGAATTCCTCTCAGGAGCAAAATAGGAGCCAGGATGCCCTACCAGTGCTATATACAGAAGCTCTTAACAATGAAAGTATAAGACAATGGTCTCTGGTAAATTTAATGCTCCAAGAGCTAGGAGAATGTAATCTAGCCAAAAGTGTCCTTCAGTGCCTTCAAATGAATACTGGGTTCACATACTTCTCTAAACCAACCACCTCAGGAAATTACTTGTCAATGACTTTTTGGATATTAAGAACTTTCAGAATGTTTCATTACATTGGGTGAATTTCCTTATATCCTTGATGAATGGGGAGCCTCAATGCATTTCCAGCAGTTGCATTTTGAACCTCTCTGTCACTTTGGCATAATTTCAGTCTCCGGCATTAAAACACATAGTTCTGCTTTCCAGCTAATCTCTTGAATATAAATTACACTACTAAATATTTTGAAACTACATACAATATATATCCAGAGACAGTTCATTCAAATTTGGAAGGATAAAAATGATTACATGGAAATAGTAATGACAGCTCTAGCTGTCCCCTTCAAATGCTCTCTTGGATTTATTCATTTTTTTGAATAACTTATTTTTTTAATGCACATAGGACCCCATTAACTTTATTGTGTAATTTACATGTCTGATTCATCCATTTAATGTAAGACAGAAAATATACAGACACAGATTTGATTGTAACCATTCACCTTGTTTGCTGAATAGACACTATTTGTTTTTCCTCCTCCTCCTTGATATCATTTTGATCAGGAGTGCTGTCTTTTCCAATAAAGGTGAACCATTTCTACTTTTTTATTTTAGTTGCTGACTGACTAAATAACTTCTGGCAGGTTCCCCTTGGGCCTGGCAACCCTGAAACTGAATGACACCACTTTGACGTAATTGCTCTCTGTATTCTCCCCTAGGATAGATAATTACAGCATAAACATTCACAAGGATTTTGCTACCTTTTTCTCCCCAGGGTTCTCAATAAATCCTGGAATCATTCTTTAGAGACAGAATGGGAACTGATTCTATTTTCTGAAAATCTGCTAAAACTGAAGCTCCCTGACAAATATCCCATTCCTAAAAAGATACTAATCAGGTTGAATAAACCCTTATGTATGGCATTTCTCCATGCTGACTCTGTAATATTCATCTGTCTTTCACACCTGGGCATTTTACAGCCCTTGACCACATTCAGGCTTATGGCTGTTTGTTTCTGTCCCATTGAGGTCAATCAGAAATTAGAACTAAAATGTAAATAAGTGTACACCATGCACAAAATGTAACTGCATTGGTTTTATTTTGCAGGCAACTGCTATTTATTTTTCAATTTATGTGTATGTGTGTATATTGTATGTTTACACACCTTCATGACTCTATTGGTTCAACCCTCTACCAGAGCCCCAGTTTCTCATGTGATGCCTTTGGACAGTCAATTGCCCATCCCTAATGAATATAGAACTACTTTTTCATAGCTAATACTCACATTATCATATAATTAATGATTTTCACCTGGAGTGGAGAGGCTTCAGAAATAGCATAGATACAATGAAATCTAAAAGGGATTGAATAGCTTTTTAACTGTTCTAGCCTTCAAATCTTTGTAGACTGAATTTTTAAATATTTCATTATATTCATGACCATGACCAAACCATCTGAAGATTGGCACTTGAATAAGCAGGAAGCCTGTTTAGAAAAAGATCATACTTACAGAGAACAACAATTCCCTCTCTCCCTGACCCTTGACCTTCTCTGTTTCAATGGCAAATATCTAAATTTTGGGAGGTGGGATGTCCATTATTTTAAATGATGTCTGTTGAACATGAAAGTATGTCATAATGGCAATTTATCATTTGCATAAGAGCACAATGATATATAAATTTATCACATGTCAAATTAAGATAAAAAGTAACTGCCTCATCTAGACTGCTTCAGATGTCAAAGATTTGCCCAATATTTAAGGGCGTTACACCTGGATGGAAATGAAATCAGTTCCACCTGAAATCTGCGAGATAGGAATCCATCAAATTGCAGTTTCACTTTAAGAAAGAGCTCTCTTTCTCTCCATAAAAATTGATTCAAATTGCATTTGCCCAATACATGGTTTGTTAAAGGCCCGGTCCCATTGGCCGACGGATGCAAAACGTATGCATAAAGGACACAGCGGATGAGCAAAATTTTGGGGGTGGCTCCATCCGTTATCATCCGCGTCCAAAAAGTGGTGAAAATTTGCGCATAAACAGAATGAAAAGAATGGAAAAGAATGGACTGAGGTAGTATGTAGCGGATGTAAACCGATGTTCATAGGAAGTCTAGCAGATGAAAGCGGATGGAAGCAGGATGACACCTCCGAAGGGTTCCGGGGAGAATTTCGAAGCAGACGCATAGCGGAAGGGCAGATGCATAGCGGATGAAGCAGATGCATCACGGACGCCTATAGGAAACAAAGGGGATGCCACGCGGATGTATATACGGATACAAAGTGTTAACTGTGCATGTGGGGAGTATGAATTGCGTCAGCACCGTGGATATAAAAGGATGCAGCACACACGCAGTCAGCATACAGGGGAAAGACGTGCTCCAGATACATCTTGCAGGAACACCATGTTCGTCAGTCAGGGAAGAAAAGGAAGCCGTGCCTACTTGTTCAAGCCCTGGCAAGGTGAAGAAGGGCAGAACCAGCATCCCACCCCCTGGCACTGACTCTGAAGCTGCTTGCTGCCGCTCTGCTGTGGTGGACCAGCCCAAGAGCCTCAAGCCCCTCAAAGTCCTGGTGCTCAAGCCACTGAAGGCCCTGAAACAATCTCCAGAAGCCCCTGATGCTCAAGCCCCTGAAAAGGCCCTGCTGAAGCCCCTGCCAGAGGGAGAAGAGGCAAGGGAAGGAGAAGGAGAGAGGAAACAGTACACCATTTCCGAGGAGCATGAGGATGAGGTGCTTGGAATGGATGAAGGGAGAACGAGTACCTCTGGAGAAAGGGCCACAGACTGTATCGGGACACCAAGAAGAAGCAGCGTAGCTTGGAGAGACAAGCCAGAGAGCCTGGGGTACACTGCAGGAAGAACTCTTGGGTGATGGAAGCACATGCACACCTGATAATGGTAAGCTACACCTCAAGAAATCCGGGCAGGCTGCTGTCAAGCTCACTGACCGGGAGATGTACGTCATGGCCAAGTGAAAGTTTCCTGAGGGTGAGATCTGCCACCGAGGAGCAGCCCCTCTGACAACCCTCTTCCCTTCAGACAGCCAGTCCTCTTCTAGCCAGGAGCCAGCTACCCTGTCCAGGCAGGTGTCTTCAGAGGCCCACAGCAGAGACCACTTCTTGACAGCCTGCACTCCCCATGCCGGTGGATTTGGAGGATTCCCGTGGAGGATGACGCCCTGCTGTCACAAATGGAGGAAGAAGCAGCAGCCACCAGAGGCCAAACCACCCCACCCCCAGCTCCAGAGGACGCAGGCAGAGAGGCAGATTGGAGGTCCAGGACCACAGTGTGCTGTTGGAGATCAGGGACACAATGAAGATCAGCACATAACTTCTCTCTCAGCTGGTCGACTTGGACAGAGCATCTTCAGCCCAGAAGCCCTTCATCACCTACGTGAGCCAGACCCTAAGGGACCTGCCCAGGCTGAGTACAAGGTGATGAAGCAGAGATCACAGCACTTCTACACAACCCTCAAGGCCCAGCTGAAGCTCATCCTACCTGGTCCAGGTCTGCTCTTCCACCCCAGGCAACATCACAGCCTTTCCATGTCTTCAACAGCCCCTCACCTACCAAGGCTACAACTACCAGGACTTCCCACAGCACAAGCAGAACTTCCCAGTCCAGGGCCCAGGTTCATCGCACAACCACAGACACCCACTCCTCACCTAGCTGCAGACCAGGAGACAGCCCCAGTACACTCTCCCAACCCTTCTCCACCCCACAGCCAAGCCCGTCAATGGACAATCTGTCATCAGTATTGGCCTGACATCTCAAGTCCTGATGAAGGGCCTCTCAACCTCACAGGACTGAGTCAGCTCTTGTGTTGCTTCCTGAACACACCACCACCTGTTGTACCCTTGGGGCCAAGCACCCCAATGGTGCCTCAGACCAGCACTCAAGCCACAGCCACCCAACAGTCTCTGCCCACTTCACAGCTGAAACCATGGACATGACTCAGAGTGACTGAGAATAGTGTCAGAGACTGAGTTGTTTACTTGTTAAGTTTATCTTTGCTTAAGACACTTTACTTGGTTCATTTTGCTTATTTAATACAGTCATAAAGTTTACCTAAGAAAGTTAAAAAGGTTATTGTTGCTTTAAGACACTTAGTTTACTTGGTTCATTTTTTTTACTTAATAAAGTGTTGGTGAAAACTTTGAAAAAATGGTTAAGCCTTTGCATGCATGTGGATAGATAAGGATAGTTGTGGGATATATAAACCTCAGTGCCACCATTGTGGACTGTATGGTCCACCATCCCAGTGATCCAGATGATTTCTCCCCCTTTTATAGAAAATATTCGGTTGTCCACTAGGTGTCCTTCTACATACTCTAGACATACTCCAGACATCCTAAATATAATGAGAGACATCCCAGATACAAAAATTTTGTCCGTTTTTAATACTTTATATACGAGATGCATACGCTTAAATCCTTTCTATTTCCGTGCTACTAATGCTGTGTAGACCGTTCCAGACGTTCCGTGTACCTTTTGTTTCCTCCCTCTTTCCGTTTTCAGCTGCAGCAGATGTGAGTTGAGGGGATGGCCATAGGATGCAGAGAGAATACAGTGGAAGTTTAACAGATTATAATGGACATTGAATGTTTGTTGCCCTTATATGTCATGGATGTACATCGTATGCAGCGGAAAGTTCACCCGATCATAAAGTTTTGTGCAGCTCTAAACTTCTTGTGCAGATGAAATCTCAGTGGATGGATGCTCGACGGATAGTGTGTATGAAACACGTATGCAGTGAGTTCACAACGGATGCATAGCATTTTCCAATGGATGGCAAGCTTTTTTTTAATGTTTTACATCCTCTTTGCATCCTTAAGTGCAGTGGGACCAGGCCTTTAGTATACAGAAGTTAAAAGACAATAGTGGATAATTTATAGTTTATAGAAAATACTTGTAGCTCAGGTTTTAGATTTTAGCAAAAGTTTGCTCTCCAAGCTTTTTCAATTTAGTTTCTGAATGTTTCATTAAAAACATTTTGTTTTCATTTGAACAGCCAATCAAAAAGAGAACCAATCAACTGCTCAGAATTTAAATGTAGTTCCAAACAAACAACCAATCAGACAACCAACTGTCCACACTAGCAAACAAGACATTATAAGCTAAAGAGTATAGGACAACATGATCCTGCTGATGAAGTTACCTAGTCTGGTAATGAAATGTTCAGAAACTAAATTTAAACAAGCTTGGAGAGCAAACCACTGCCAAACTTTATAGTTAAGTCATACAGATTCAGGAATGCTTAAAATTGTTCACCCAACCTGGCCATAAATATTATGAGCATTGTCCATATGAAATAGCAATCAATTTGGAAAATCTGCAAATTAAAACTGCAGTATCTTTTGTAAATTTACAGTTGCTCTTCATGAATAGAATAGACTAAGGAAATAATGATAGTGTGGGCCAAAAAAATTGATCATACAATTATACAAATGGCAAAAATTGTGGGACAGCAACTATAAATTAACAATGTCAACTACATACAAATAAAATTTGTATAAGATGGTTTTATAGATGGCATTTTGCGCCTGTCATGTCCCTGGTGGAGTCTGACTCTGAGAAAGAGGAAGAACAACCAACAGGGAGTGGGAGGTGGTAGAGAAAACTGGGGAAGGGCAGAGGCTGGCTGAGCAGTCAGAGGAGGATCCAGGCCCATCCCCTATCCATCCTAGGTCACGCAGAGAGGAGAGGATCAGGGAAAAGCGAGGTCTACTCAAGAGGAGATTACCATGATCTTCCTCGTGGCTTGCAGGTGGGAGATATGTATATAAGTTTTCAACTATGTTGTTAGAATTGCTGGAATCAATTAGTGTTTACCTTGAAAGAGGTTTATCTTTGCAGGCGTTCTTCCCATGGACTTTTCTTGGTTATTTTCTTGGAGTTTATGATTCGTTATCTTGGCTTGCTTCAGAACTCTCATCAATGCAGTTTGTTTTGGTTTTCTGTTTGCCTCATTATTTACTTTTGTGACTTTAAATTGTGCCAAATAAAACAGTGAAGTTAAGTTGAAGGACTTACCGGACTTTAATATATGTTTTGGGTTATTTTGAGAGACTATGTGTCATCATAGCACCAGTGTGGTTGGCAAAGATGTTTAAAGATAAATTGGCTAAATGCTGGTAGTGCCACCAGGTACCTGGGTCATATTATCATATGTGGTGGACCTGCCCAAAAGCAAAAAAAAAATAAAATACTGGACATACATACATGGTTGGAAAAAATGATAAAAAAGCATATTGATTTAAAGCCAGACATATTTTTATTGGGGATTCTACCTGAAAAATATAGTAAGGAAAATGCATATTTAGTTATCCATATATTAACTGCTTTGAGAATGGTATTTGCACAAAGCTGGAAGAGTGAAGAGATACCTACAGATGAGAATGTGATTAGGAAAATGTTAGAATGTGCAGAAAGGAACAGATTAAAACTTGCAATTAAGAAGAAAGAGCAAACGGAATATTACATGACATGGGATGTATTTTATCAATGGTTAAACAACAAAAATGGAAGTTAGAAACAGGGAAATAGGGCAACAAAATAAAGAAGATATGTTAAAAGAGATAAGCAATTATTATAATTAGTATATTGAATATTACTATTTAATATTGTAGAATTAATATGTTGAATATTACTATTTTAATATTGTAGAATTAATATCAATGTAATGAATGATGTCACACATTTTGATTACTGTTCAACTAAGATACTTGTACCCAGACAACATACTGTTCAACTGAAGATGGAATTATTATATTAAAAAATTAATGAATAGAACAGAATAGAATAAAACTTTATTGTCACTTTAAGTGTTACGCTAATCAGCATACATTAAAATGAAAATTTATTGCCTTCAGGTCTCAAAGGATAAGCATTATACATATACCCACATATACCCACATATAAGACACAGTCTAGTTCAAATGTATACACATACATGGCAAAAAAGAAGAATCCTGAGAATTTACAAATGGATGGCTTAAGGAACAAAGCTGTAGTTTTTCATGGAGTCTCCCACACTGGTTTTAATGTGAAAGCTTAGCTTTTGAAAGAGTTTAAATGTCTTGTAGAAAAAAAAATCAATTTCTATTTTTAACTAATAGTTTTCTAGGTTTTCTGAATAGTTTTCTGAATAGTTTTCAGCTGCAAAGTGAGAAAAGTAAAACAATTAAAAATTAATCTGGAAAAATTATGCAAGATTTGCAGTCTACCTACTTAATCACTTGAATGGATTATGCCTTCTGGAAAAATGTTGCTCCTTATGGAAAATATGTGGAACTTCCCAATACATGACCAAGACTTGTCACTTATATGAAAAGGACAAACTGGAATGTGGAAATGTGAATGACAAAAATTAAAATATTTTTTAATTTATTTTAAATAATTGAATTGTTAAATTGTCCCATGGTGAGTTGTCCTAGAATGAGTTGGCTGTGGTGAGTTGTTCCATTCTGTAACATATAGCTAATTGTTTTCAAAGCCCACAGTTCATGTATTGGAACTTTCATAAAGAGGACAATAATCTCTCTTCTGTTTCTTCAGGAATTCTAATCACATGTAAACTGACCTGGCAATGATTGCATTCTATGGGAAATATTTTATTTAGAAGATTGTATCAGTTTTCTGGAAATAAATTAATGATACATTCATAGGGTTTCCATAATCTAGAATATTATTTTCTTAATGCTTTTAGTATAGCATAGTGAATAATTTTATCATCTTCGTACATCTCCAAATGTATGGACATTTTTCTCACTGGCTCTTGAACTTTTTTTCTCAGAAAGGAGGAGATGGTAATAAGGAGAAAAAGGGGAAAGGAGTTAAAAGTTTGAGATCAAAGGGAACAGCCAAAAAAAAAAAAANGCAAAAAAAAAAAAACAGTCTGAAAAAGAAGTTTTACAGGAAGGAGAAGCAGAAAACTACAGAAGGGAAAATTAGAGAGAGAAGGATATAAAAAAGGGATGAGAAAAAGTGGGGAAAGATGGAAAGGGAAAGAACTTATGAGGGACAAACAGGCCCTAAGAAGAAATCAAAGCAGAAAATAACCATCTGTTTCTTGTTCCAGCTAAAGTGAAAGTAGCTATAGTGACAATTCCATGGTTATTAGAATCTGCATATTGCAGAGGATGCCAAAGAATAATGATGAACATTTGACAAAAATGTCATCTTGACCAGAAGTTAAAAAAACATATCTTCTGAGGACTTCTCTTGGTAGTGTTATAAGGAAAATATGCTGAAAGATTACTTTATGTTGTTTCCCTATTAAATGACTATGGATTAAAATAATGTCATCCATGTCCACCAAACTGTTTCTTCCATGGTGTAGAATGCAGGAAGTTCAGTTCCAATCCAGGAGAAAGATGCTGAAGTAAAATGGAGCACGCTGCAGGAAAGAAAGTCTCTATTTATTTGGAAGCCAGAAACTTCAGTGAAAGCAGATGTTTCTGGGATGATTGACAAAATGGGGTTGAGAGTAGATGGGCTTTTATACATTCTTTGGGGCTTTGTGATTGAAATATTTGTTCCTGTGCAAGACTATGTCCTTTAACATTTTAATGGCCATTGCCTGATTCCTGTGGGGTCATGTAGAGGTTATAGCTGGCTCTACAGGCAAAGGGGGAAATACAAATCCTAGATGTTGTATTTATCTGAGCTAATCTTGACCAGTTTCTGGCTGCTCATGAATAGAGTGGCCTAGCTTTCTGAATGGATATAAAATATCCATTCCGAAAGACTAGCCTCTTCAGATTTCTGCTTGAGGCTGTTTTCTTACAGGAGGAAAACGGGTTGCTTTCTGCCTTTAAGAAGTTGTCTCTCCTCTTCTCCTTCAGGGGAAATATTCTATTCTGCCTCTTTTTAATATTAAGTATAAATAATATTTTACTCTGGGTAGAGGGGGTTCATACAACTGAGTTCCATGAGAATTTTATGGTGGTTCCATGAAACAAAAGAATTCACTCAAACAATTCTCCATCACTAGAGTTTTGCCTGTTGATGGGATATTCTGAAAGTTGTTATTTTTCAAAAACTAACAGGTTCCACAGACTTGAAACATTTGAAAACTCCTGATATAAATAATATATTGTTGACTTTAAACTCTCATCCTTTTATCTTTTCTTTGTTGTTCAAGACTTTATCTTTTTTCTTTCCCTGCTTTTGCCTGCCTTTTATTCTATTTTTGCTAGTTTGCTGTTGCTAAGTAAGTAAATAAATAAATATTGAACAATATGTTTTTCTAGCTGAACTGAATAATGTGTTTTCTTGCCCTGATCTCGGAAATGGGATTGACTGGGAATATTCTGGGTGTGAATTAAACTGGAAACCACTCATTCCAACCAAATGGTTTCAGAGCTCCAATTTACTCAATTTGGAGAGAGGGAAGGTTTTTCCTTCAGCTCCATTAAAGACAGGGCATAAGAAAGAGAATTTCATCAAAGAAACTATGATGAATCACTGCTAAAGAAATAAAAAAAGCTTCTTGCACTGAGAGCAATTGTTGCAATTCCTTCTGTAATGATTTTCTGTGGTAGCTTATTCAAAATGTAGGTATGAAAGAAAAGTAATTACACCGAAGAAAAATGAAATGCAGGACATTCAAACACGTTCCTTGCCCACCTCACAATAAGTGCAAGCACACTCCATTCGATCCATGAGAATTTCTGCCAAATTCTCTTCTCTCTTGAAATAATGTTTTAAAGCATATTCATTTGATCATATTGTATTACAGTGAGAAGAAAGGCAGAGTTTTCCTCTCAGCTGACATTCAATTTTATCAGTCTGAAACATTAAGCTTTTAAACATTTTAATGAAATAACTCTACATAGTAGAGCAATATTTAGCTTTAGTAGGTATATTCTTGCATCCATTAGAATAGTTGATATTTTTTATGAATTAACAAGGACTGTAGATACAGACAAGGCAGGTTTTACCTTCATTATTGGTCTCCAGTATGTGTTGCAGTTTTTGGCTTAGTATAAGAGTATATTCAACTACAAAATTTAGTGGGTGATATTGACATAGTCATTGCATCTTCTAATCTATTTTACAAGATTACTATGAAGATGTACATTAAAATTATTTATTAGTCACCTGTATTTCTAGGTTCTCTGTAAAGCCCCTGTCCCACTGCACTTACGGATGCAAAGAGGATGTAAAATGTTAAAAAAAGCTTGCCA
>BHFT01006164.1:0-22498 GCA_004320025.1 Laticauda laticaudata
GAGAGCGGATAACAACGGATGGAACATTTTTCTCATCCGCTGTGTCCTTTTTACAAATGTTTTGCATCCGTCGGCCATTGTGATAGGGCCTTAATGAAAAGTAGGCCTAAGCAAGTGAAGAAGAATTGTGTATTCATGATGTTACTCATTTTGAGAATTGAATGTGTGATAATATATTTAAACTACTGCTATTTATCCAGAAATGGCTTGTAGCCTTCTAAATCAGTTTAGGTTGCTCCTTCCCCTTTTGCCAAACAAAATGATTTAAAAACAATCCACAGAAAGGCTTCATGTCATATCGAGCTATAATTAACACTTTTTGTCCCTTCTCTATTTTTGATCAGTTAGATCCTGTCCCTGCAATGAGAACTGGGATTGTCTGCATTTGGAGGATGGCAACGGTGAACTCTAATTGTATATTATTAAAATAATATGATTTCCCCCTTTAACAAACTGCGGGTGATGCACCATGCTTCCTTGAAATTTGCTGCAGCTGGCTTTGACTAGAGCTGTGAAGTGTCTCCTGCAGGTGCTGCAACATAATCTTCTGACACATAGTATCAGTAATTAAGTGCACAATTAAGAGAATTCCTGCAATTAATTCATTCAGACCGTCAATCAACTGCACATTTTTAAAAGGCTTTTTTCATCCTTGCCTTTTCCAGAACATTATAAAGTTTCAAATATACTGAAACATTTTTTTATTTGAGGCTTGAATCAAAGGAACTTTAATCAATTCATTGTGGACAAAAGAAAATGATCTAAGCACTTATAAGACAGACACAGTACAGAACAGATCTGAGCTGACTTTTAACAGTGAAAATTTGGAAGATTATGAGCTGTGTTATTGATATTAAAGTTTGATGTTATCCTCATATGAGGATAACAGCCTGGAAAATTTTTTATAAGATTCTTCCCTTGTTTCCTTCAGTTCCTTCAGTTCCTTCATGACATTTTATGGATATTGTAGGGACATATATCACTTGCCTCTGAGAGTAAGAATCTTGTCATATGCAAGCACTCAAATAATTACTAAAAGGCAAGACTTTTTTTTGAGTGAAGGCATGGAAGAAAATTCTGTTCCAGTTATTCATCCAATTTAGACAGCCTTTCTACATGGGATGAAAATATTTGAAAATGAGACCACTGATAAAACAGGTTTTTTAAAAAAAAAACCTTTAAAAGTTCCTAATCACCTTTAAATGAATGCATGCAAATACAAGCTGTCCTCAGACTTTATTAATTCATAACAAGTCAGCAAGATAATCCTGGGTGGCAGATCTACTTCCTTTAACTTACCTAGCATTTAAGAGTAGGTTTTCAAAACCTAGGACTGCCACTAATATAATCAAGATGATTATATTGACAAGTGATTTAAAAGAAAATATAATAAAGATATGTCAGAATGACATTTGTAATGATTTGACTATTCTGCCCCAACATTTCTCCCTCTGTTTGCCTTTCTTCAGCTTTATCATTTCTTGATGTAGGGCAGGGGTATCAAACTATTTCATTGAGGGACACATCAAGGTTGTGTTTGATCTCAGGGACGGTGGGAGTGGGGTGGGGGGCATGGCCAGCCTGGGCATGTCCAGCATGATGTCACTTGTGTTAGGGGCCACCTGTGGTAGCCTGAGTGCTTTGCCAGCAAAAATGGGCTCCTGAGCTTCATTTTCAGCTGGGACTGCTTCCTGCAACCCTCTACCAGAGGGTTTTCTCTGCCAGAGAAAACTGAGTTCAAGAGGGCAGCATTTGGCCCTCCTGAGCTCCATTTTTGCTGACAGAGACAATGTGGGGTGGTCCTTTGCTATTTACAGGGCAGCCCCATGGGCCAGACTTAAGCACCTTGTGACCGGGACTTGAGTTTCACACTTCTGGTGCAGGGTATCATCTGTATCCTTTTGTATGTGTGTGTGTATGTGTGTGTGTGCGCGCGCGCGCGCGCCTTTCACTCTTGAATAATGCCTAGACAAGTCTTTGTAGAGCTTTTTTTTCTTTTTACAAGATCTCAGAAATGATTTGTCACTGTCTGCTTCCTAGGACTCAGAGAAAGTGGCCGGCCCCATGGCCTTTGTACATAAGACAGAATTAGAATTCATAGTCTCCTCGTTTCTAGTCCGATACCCTAACCAATCTGGTTCTCATATGGATAATCATAAATTTCACAGGCTATTCATAAGGTCCCACAAACCTGTATCCATGAATTACTGAAAAAATTGTGACATTTACAAATGTGATACATTTTGTTCCTAAGTTTGTTTGAAGATAGCAGCTATCAGCAAATAACAAAATAGGGTTACTTTATAAGGAACTGCATTTTAACTACTTTTTCAGTTCCAGACTTGTCTTCATTGGGGGAATAATAAAACAGGCTAAAAAAACCTACATTAATATGTAAAAAATAAAATAAAATTCAAGGAATTATATAACAAGTTTATATTTCAGCAATATAATAAGATTCCATGAACTATGACAACATAGAATCACATTGACCTATTGGCTGAAGGTTTCCTGTGATTGTAGGAAGAAATTTCTCTGTCTCTCCTTCCTCCACTCTCTCATTCCACCCCCTTTTTTGTGTTTGTGTATGTGTCCATGCATGCAGGAAATCTTATTTAAATCTGCAGGTAGGTTGCTTATAAAAGAGGTTTGTGTCTGCACCTGACACATTTTGAGTTCGAATATGACTTCTTGTTTCTAAAGAATCAAACCTTGCTGCAATTTTTATAATAACCATGCTTCAAACATGACTTAAAAGAAGTATTTCAAAGTGGCCAGCTCTCATTAAAGCAGCCTGGCTTTTTTTCAGATTTATGTGTGAGCTTAAAAAAAGAAGAGGTATCTGCTTTGATGATTGAAGAATTTAATTCAGATGGTAGGATAGAGATAGATAAATAATAGATAGATTGATTAGTCCTGATCTGCTGCAAACATCTGGATAACCAATAAAGGGTAACAAAGAGTTAGAATTTTCAGTATTTGCTGCTGTTATTGATATTTTGAAAACCCAGATCAGATCATTCTAAAAAAGTCTTTAATTGAATGACCTCTGAAAAGACTCTATCCATTCAGGTTTCCCATCCTTCTGTTTGCATGGTTAATATTCACTTCCTGAAATTAGATTGAAAAATGTTATTAAGCCCGAGAGAGTCAGCAAGCTTTAATAAGTGACTTCTGAGCTCAGCCAGTTCCATGTATCCAATCTTCTTAGATTGGAATGACAAATTCTGTTTAGTAGCAGAATCTTCTAAAGTAACATTGAGCAGCAATAGGACTAATACTAGATTGCTGTTCTCTGTAATGTTAAGGTTTTCTATGTCCATAATTAAAGTAATGTGGCATTACTAATGAATCTGCAAATGCCAGTATGTTGATCCCTTACACAAAGAAGGGAGAGAAAATTTCATTGAAGCATTGTGGATTTTAAAATATAGCTCTTTGGAGATTTAACCATACAAAAAATAAGTAACAAAGAAATACTTAATGCTACCTTCGCTAAGGAGTTTCTTCATATATTCAGCTCAGGTGGTCAGTATTTACTTGGACCCCAACTCTTAGATAATCTTTCTTTCATCAGAGCAGTAGGAGCCAATGCACCTTTGCAATTATTAGAAGAATTGCACTAACAGCAGAAGGGCTGGTGTTTATAATATTCTGTCTTCCAGCCAGATGGCAAATGCCATAGGAGATGCTAAAGCAAGGTATGATAAAAAATATTCCCAGCTGTTTGTCACTTCTCTTCCTGGGTCTATTTTAATAAGACAGCACCTCATGCACCAAAAGTAGCTTACAGTATTGATTAAATCAATGTATGCTAAAATATATGAAAAAGACCATTAAGCCAGGGCAACCACAAATGTGAGAAAAACATCCCTTGCAAGAGAACTGTCGAAAAACTTCCAACAACAGTGTGCATCAGCCTCTCAAGGAAGGCCAGATCAACAAACAAAAGCAACTGGGATTCCAGTTATTTATTGTTTTAAGATATATTCGCAAATATTGAATGCCACTCTAGAACCTTCATTGACTTTTTTTAAGGACAACATAATGAAGGCGTGACTGTTTTGAATTTCTCTCTTTAACACATTTTCCCAGGCTGAGAAACCTCTCTCATTTCTTTTTTGAGATACAGAGAAAAGAATAACAACAAGATGATATTCAAATAATCAAACTCAATATTAAATTGGAATATGTGGGTAGGGGCCTGATTTGGAAAAAAATGAAGTTTTTTGCCTGTCTTTCTGTGGTAATACCGTATTACCAAATTTATTCTGTAAAAATTCTACAGTAAATGGCAGTAGCAAAATCATACAGAATTTTTTTTTTATTCCATCTGACCCTCATACAGGTCTTTACATTCCTGATAGGGTAATCTTATGCTATTATGATCATACTTTTTACAAAATCTCTCTCGCTTCAATATACTTTTAAAGCAATGAGATAAATATGATGTCTTATTGGGGTTCAGGTTGCTGAGAGAATTGAGCAAAAAGTGTTGGAATTGTTGGAATGTATGTGAAAAATATAAGTCACCAAGGTGTGAAGATCATCTCAACTGCCTAGATAAAGTAAGCAAGTCTGTATTGGGCAACAGTGATATACAGTACATAGGAAGTTGCTGAAGGCAATAACTTTAATAATAATAATAATGGCAAAGGCTTAATTTATTCTGCACAGAGAAAGGAAATGGCAAACCATTTGGGAATGTTTCCAAAAACCCACAAGGATAGACAATGAAAAATGATTAATGTGCAGGGTGAAGGTCAAATGGGACTCAACATTTTATTGCGGAAGAGCTGAAGAAATGGCTCAAATAATAAATCAATCCAGAATTCTTTTTGAGGATGCAAATGGCCAGGCTCAAATTATCATATTATTATATGATATGATATTATACTATATTATTCAATAGCTTGAGAAATCTGTAATGTTGGAAAAGGTAGAGGAAAGAGAAGAAGACAGCAACCATCAGCAATCAATGGACTTGATTATTAGAAGTGATGGGTGCACAAAACAGAAGACTTGAAGGCCAGGTTGGGGACAGATCATGCTGAAAAATATTTATTAAGAGTTGACTCCAATATAATAGTATTTAACAAGTTGTCAAAAATTAAATGCCTACTCCAGATCATGTCTGCAGTGGGGGAACAAAAGACATGTTAGATCTGGCACAAAATTTTATAAAAAAATATCAGATGAGAGTTAAATTCAGTGGCGGGATTCAAATAATTTAACAACCGGTTCTCTGCCCTAATGACTTCTTCCAGCAACCAGTTTGCCAAATTGCTCAGAAAGTTAACAGTCAGTTTTCCTGAAGTGGTGCGAACTGGCTGAATCTCACCACTGGTTAAATTGTGCTTTCTTGGTATACCCTATCCTCCAGAATTGAGCTGTTGAAAGCCCATCACATTTACTAGGTTCTTTTGAAAAAAGACATAGACATAGACATAGAAGTATATCTATGTGTGCACTATGCAGATGTAATAGATAAAATCACTTTCCCCCTTCTGTTAATTATAATATTGATACAGAAGATTGTCCAATTAAGTTGAATTGTGGAGATTCAGGAAAAGTTTTTAAAAAAGCAGCACTGCTTCAAATTATGTTTCGTGACAATATGGAATCTTATAACATGTGATATAATAAATTTGAGGATTAGAAAATCAAGGAAAATAAAGTATAGATAATTATTATTCATGAATATTACATTGTATCATTAAGGTTAGGGTTAGGGTTATCATAAGTGGTACTGCATTTCTGGAACATCAGTTTGTGGAAAACATGATCCACAAGGGTAATATCGATTTGGTTTCCGTATTATCATTAGTAATGGTTTTGGTTTAAGATTAATAGGTGGTAGAAACCTAAGCAATTGTAGTTTAATCACTAAATCATGATTAATATATGGCTACTTGCAATTTGTAAAGCCAGGCATGTTCTGCTTGTGAAATTCCTATTTGAATATTATTATCTGGATAGAATGGTATATATTCCCCTTATGCCAGGTAAAGTGCCAGATAACTGTTTTAAATTCAGACTATTTGGGAAAATATTTGTTTCAGACTTTGTCAGGAGGAAACATTCACCCAGCTAAATCACTGCTGAGTGGTATAACGTATAGGTTTTACCAATGCAAAACATTACTAAATGAGCTGATTTATTGCCTCTGTCAGCTTTAAAATGAGTCTGGATTCTGAATTGACAATAAATTTAATTTCCCCTCTTTTCTCGTTTTGGAACTTGGAAAAAGAAGACCTTGTCTTTAATGTGTCTTAATGTTTATATTCTGCGCACAAATTCTTACTTAAATACTATCTGGTGCTAACTGATGGGAAGAGATATCCAAGAGAGAATTACTGGACAGTAATGATAGAATTTGTTATGCTGTACCATTTCTCTGCTTCTATTTGGTTCTTAGATCTTTGTTATTTCAGTAAAATGCATATCAAAAACCGAAGCATTGCTATATTATTTTGATTAAACTTTTCATTAATCCTTAACAGAAATCAGTTACAAGGTCAACTTGATATATTTCTATTGCCTGCTTTGAGATGGCATGAAGGAAAACCATGTCCTATGAAATATGCAGGTAGAACATAAAAAGGACTAGTTGCTTTTATATGTATTTATGTTTAATTTATGTGACCTTGGCTGAACTTTAAAAAAAATATAAGCAGGGTTGTGGACTATGCTAGGCAGGAGGAGGAGGAGGAAGAGGAGGCAGAAGAGATATTCACTATGATGTTTTGCTCCAACACCCCCCCCCTCAAAGATATGTTCATGTCATTACCAGAATCAAGTTCAATGTGATGGAATATTTTTACATTTAAAAATGTTAAATGTTGGCCAAATTTTAATATTAGCTGAGAATTTTAGCCACATCCCTTTGAAGAACCATGGCATTGAGAAAATGAATGACATTTAGGACAGATATATAATTGTTTTGCTATGGCTATGTATGTGAGATGCGAATTCAATAATGTAGCAATTCATTCAATAGAATAATCAAAATATTTTGATTATCTTAAAACTTGTGTCTGTCAAATGACAAAGTTTTAACAGAGGTTTAGATTCTGAGGAATATCACAAAGCTACAGACTTGGAAGTATTTTGAAATCATTTGAAATATAAAATCAAGACTTGGCAGGGAGTGAGAAAAAATAAGGTAAGTTTATAACTTTTGGGGAGATGGCAGTAAATCTATCACAGCAAATAATTCACATTGACATTGGAAAGGCATTATGTGGTGCACTTTGAAGTTTGTCAGCCCATGTCTCAGAGAGATGAAAGCTACAAAAAGGCAATTCCATCTGTCAAATGATAGAGAGTGGTGCAACAGTTTTAATTGTTAAATATATTTAACTTCATTAACCTCTACTGAATTCACACAGAGACCTGGAATGATATGTTTTGAATGTCACCTGAAAACTGAGGCATCCTTCAATATAAAACATTTTTAGTGTTTGCTAAAAATTACAGAATAAATGGGCCACATATTTGAATTGAGTTTTTCCAGGCAGATGAAGGCCCCAAAGCAAGGAGTGAAACAGGCACTGACTTGCTTGTGGATTAAAAACATGAAGCTGCTTATACAAACCCAGGGTGTGGTGAGAACATGAAAAGAAGCTCAATTATCATGGACAATTTAAAAGAAAATAACTTCAAACATAAAAAAATCACAATGTAATTTTCTCCTAATAAGGTATTTTAAACTTTCAGGGAAGTAGCTTACATGGATTTCTAAACTGATTTAAAAATAGATTTTTTTTCATATTAGTAGATAAGCCAGCTTCTGAAATGATTCTTTTCAAATAATTTCTATACACAAGTAGGATATTGAAAAGTTCACTGTCATTCTTTTGTTCAGGGTCAACTGGGCCTGTCCAGGTTTCTTCTATAAAGTGCTTTATATTTTTCCCTCACTGGAATCAGAATGAAGGCTTAGCTGATTCAACTCCATGTCTCATGTACTTCATGCCACTGAAATCTGATTAGGTATGAGACAGACTCCGGTGGAATGAAGGACAACAGAATGCATGGAACATTCTTTAATTGCGTGGAAAACCTTGTCAACTAGAACATGTCAGGAATATGGAAAAGAGAGTAGATAACAGATGAGAAGTTCAGATGAAAAACATTTTAAAAATTTTAAGGAACAATTTTCTAAGAACCTTTAAGAACAGTTATATACTTGGTATATTTTGGAGTTAGATTAAAAAAAACGATGTAAAGTACTCTATCGCTATGCCATCTTCTTTATTCAAAACCAAGGGAATTGAATCTGAATTCCTCCTTTTTCCATAACTTATGGAAGTTATGGAAGTTTTATTCTTGCATCATACTGCTATCTAGAACAATAAATTCTAAAATACTAAGCATGTAATTCTGTATTCAGAAGTTAGTCAGAAATTAACTCTTAATCTTTTTTCAGGATTGCAGCTGAAAAATGATTTATACACTGTTGTTTGTACACTATTTCTATAGTTGAAGCTTATGAAGTTATATTTGAGAAATCCTAGAAATCAAATTAATTTCTTACTTATTGCAACATAATTTTCTGGGTCTTATCTACCAATCCAGATACCTTCATGATAATTAAAAAATCACAAATGGATTTAAAGATTTTTGATATAAAGATGCTCTACACCAAATGAATTGGTTCTTTACAATCTTGCTGGACAATGAATTCAGAATGCTCTATTTTTCACATCCTGTTGTGCTACCTAGAGACCGATATGGCCACTGGTTCATAAAGCAACCCAAAGCATAATTAGTAATGATGCTGTGTTTGAAAAAGCTGCCAAAATATTGGATACAGATACAATTGCACTATTCACACTATCCACAAACAACTCAAAACAATTAAAATAGTTTGAACAGAGTTCTGAAGGATTCATTGGGGAAAAAAAAAATCAACAAATACCTTATTGTTGTTGGAAGACTAATTTAGTATAACTTGTGACAGGAAGCCTATTACTTTGAGGCATTTGTTGGTTTTAGTCTGTGGATTTGTCCAAAGAATGCAGTAATGACAAAACAGCCATTATGTTGAAACACTTGTCTTCAATCTTGTGTTTATCATATGTTTGGATTACAATTCTTATAATTCAGAGAGAAAGCATTGCCATAGGTTGACAAAGGCTGTATTAGAGCCTGAAGGAATGCAGTTACAAATATGGCTATCATCCTCTTAGAAGGATATAATATATATATATAGTATATAGTATAGTGTATATATATATATATATATATATATATATATATACTATATATATATATATAATATTATATATATATATATATATATGCTGTTTAGCTTCCTTCGGGTATAGCTTTCCGCGGCGGTACTTACATGTGTGCTGTTCAGCTTCCCTCGGGTATTATCCCACATCATTGTAGTGCGAAAGTTGCTGAAACGTTGCTACAACTTTAACAGCACTACAATGACATGGGATAATACCCGAGGAAGCTGAACAGACATATATATATAATATATATATATAGTATGATATATATATATATATATTATATAATAATTATATATATTAATATATATATACACTATACACATACATACATACATACTACATACATACATACCATACATACATACTACTACATATATATATATATATATCAAATAACTAGAATGAAGAAGCTTTCAAATAGTTATCACAGGCAGAGATGAAGCATTCATGATGTAGACATAATAATTTCAAAGAAAGCACATAATAATTTTGCCCTTTGTGGAAAAATGAGATTGCTTTATTTCACAGCAATGACTGGATCATGGAAACTTTTATTTAACATTCATTCTCAAGTGCTATTCAACATTTCCATCAACTGACACTGATTTTCTGAATATCACAAAGCAAAGAAGAAGGGGGAACAAAAAGTGCATGAAAAATGAATTAAGAAAACATCCCACTGAAAAAAATCACAGTGAAAAAGAAATAATCATTTCCACTTCACATAGCATGAATGATGTGTATGGATGCTTTAAGTCATCTTTTTAAACGTTCAGTCATTCACTTGTGTGTTCTTACCTCTAAGAGATTCTTACCTCCAAGAAAGCATATCAATGATTGTGTAGAAACTTTTATCTGTAATATGGCTAAAAGTGTTGAAGTCTTTTAAAAGGGCTACGTATGGTGAGAAACAGCTCTACAGTTAAATAAAATATTTCTTCAGGTCATCATAACTTGATCCAGAACATATATTATTTCCCCTAAGTTTTAAGCAAATGTGTCTTCTTTTTTCCGCTGTGCATGCTTCATTGAAATTAATGAGCTTTACTTCCAATTACACAGACAGAACATTGGAACAAAGCAATCTTTTAGTACTTCCAAAGAAAGTTCCTTGGAAAGTTAGTATGGTGACAACCATACATTTGAGGCCTTTGAAATACACTCAAATCCAAATTTCTTCTTAAAAGGTTAAATTGCTGCACAAAAAATTCTTAAAGAATCAGCACCTAAATCCTTCTTGAAAAAAAACAGGATGAAGCATAGATAGAACTTGATTTAATTTAAAAAATCACTACATTTAAATTAATTGGATTGAAAAATCCCTCCACCCTCCCATGGAGCCAGTGGGAGCTTATGTCAAAACCCGGGTTACTAAACCACACAGATGCAGCTGATACAGGACTTCAAATTGCCTGGAGCCTTTTTCTTTCAGAGTACAAACCTGCTTTTGGGAGGCCTCTCCCTTGGGGATGTCAAGACTTGTCAGGACATTTTTAGGAGCTCCTTGAGAACAAAAGGACTAAGCAGAGAACTGCCTGTTGAAATTCTTCACTGCTAACATGAATTCTTTGTAATACCTTTTCATTAGACATGTTCTTACTGGTTTTGGGTGCGCTCCTTCCCTTGATTTTCATTTTTCTTTCCAGGTTATTAACTCTTTCTAAACCCAGGTCTCTTAGATGCATGGATCTTGCACATAAAACCACAAGGATGATTTTAAAACTCTCTATTCCAGCCAGAATCTAAGAGATCAGGGGTCAGAAAGCATTATTGCAATAAGGAACTCATATTTTAAAAGTTTTCTTTGAGGGATTGCTAAAAAGTATACTTAAATATTCATCACACAGAGTTACCTAAACCACAAGATGAGCGATAAAATTTCATAAGTGAATAAAATAAAATAAATTTGATAACTTAACTAACTAAATATTGCTTAGAGTCAGGTTTTTGCTAAGTTGGCAACTAATTTTTTGCTCTAAGAGCATTTTGTAAAGGGAGATTTCAGAACAATTATTTGACAAGCTTTTAATCAATGTTCAAATTCTACAGGATAGGAATTTGTGACTTTAAAAATGCCATTAGAATAAATCACTATATTCTATAAAGTCACAGAATGTAAGGATTGAAAGAAATGTTAGAGATCATCTAATCTTACCTACTGCTCAGTGCAGAAAGCTGCTACCTCACCATCTCTGACACATGAACACTGATTGGGGGGAGAGGGAAAGGGGGAGGGAAAGGGAAATTGAAAGAATAAACTGAACCTGTAATTTAAAAACGGATGCCTNTGGGGGGAGAGGGAAAGGGGGAGGGAAAGGGAAATTGAAAGAATAAACTGAACCTGTAATTTAAAAACGGATGCCTTTTGCTGGCCTAATTTTAGATATTCAGTAAGCTCAATACTTCATAAACAGAATATTTTAATGAGAAAAAAACAACTTTTTAAAGCATGTTAAAATTTCCAGACAGCATAACTAGACATTAGTGGAATTGTGCAGGAAGGATTCATAAAAAGGAGTCAAAACTCCCTGTATTCATCCCATCTCCAATTTTGAAATGACTGTTAATATCATAAAGTATCCTATTTTCATAAATCAAATATGCATGAACTTTCATGTGCAAATATATTTTTGCATTTCTAAATCTAGAGGCAAAGGTCTCTAAGTTAAAAAAAAAACTACTTAAAAATATGGAAGTCTGAGATTGGAACAGCAGGTTCCAATTCTGTCCATATTATGATCTCCTTCCTCTTCATGTCCCCAAACACCAAATACATAAGCTATTAGGATAAAAATGCTTTAATCAACTTGTGGCTTAGTTGCTCATGGTTTTTTTTTTACTCTTTATTTCTCTATTTGAAGTAACATTTATTTTAAATGTTAAGTTGCTTGAGTCAACTAATGCTCAATATTTGAAATATTTGCTAGTTTTTTTTTCAGCAATTAAGTGAAAGATCAAGTTTCTAACCTTTTAAATATTTTTCATGGATTTGGGGCAGATCTCTGTTTTTCTATTTCATAACAGTTATGGGAATAATTTAGGTGTTACTGTCCCAATATTTCCTATTTATCTGCCCCTGGATTTATCCAAATCCACAACTCATTTCAATGTTGACTTAAAGTAATATCTTTGTAACATCAAATTGCAAAATACTTTGCAAATCAAATCAAACTGTTATAGGTTATTTTTGAGGAAGGAGCATCAATAACCCATCTATTTGGTTTAGGTTTCTTTATCACAGTCAATATTATTCTACAGAATCTGTAGTATTAAACAAACAACTTGATTTTAATGTGGTTCTTCAAATAACCCCCCTCCATGATAAACAGAAAGGCCTACAGAAACTATTTTGTACTAATACAGAACAATAGAAACTCAACATTGCAGAAATAGGATTAATTGGCACTCTATGTTATCTTGATTTTTAGAAATTGATCATGGAATTGTATATCTAGATTATCACAATAACTTTAAACATAAGCAACTGTGCACTTTTCCTCCTGAAATATTTTCCCTGTATGTGTTTACTTGGCAAAAACCCTTTTAAGGGGATTTCTTTCTAATTAAGTATGTACTGTAACATAACTCTCAACCATTTCTTCACTGCTGTCAGCAAACTTTGGTATTGTAGGATAAAAGGCAAGGTAACAATGCTATTTACTTACCTGTCTTTCAATCAGTCATACAGAAATCCAGTTTGAAGTACATTGGTTTACTAATAAGTCGACAAAGACACACATGTAAATTCACACTCATTCATAAAAAAGATAGAAATCACATTTTTAAAATTTCAAAATTAAGAACAGAACAAAGAGGGAAAAAACCTTATTCAAGAAGTCTTGGTAGAATTGAAGAAAATGAAGAATGAAAATGAAGTATTGAATGGTAAAAAAATAAACAAACTATAAAATTTAAAGGATTAAAAACCAATATAACAAGCACAAAGAACTAAATATCTGTCCATTTAAGGTGGTGTCCATCAGTTTCAGTCTTTATTTGTATTATGCATCAGGAGGTTTCCAGTTACCTAAATAAGCCAGCCAATAAGAAATGAAAATGTGCTACTTGTTCCACCCATCCAAAACCTCACCCTTCAGGTATTAGTGTATCTCTGCATATGTGTTACCCTGCCTCACTTTTTTCTCTATACTTTGTCTCATTCTAAGTAAAACCAAACATACCAAAGAATAGTTCCTGAAGAAAATCCTTTTAAAAAATCTGCAAAGGAAGTTTGCAATTTCCCATCTAATTGCAGGAAGTGCCTTTTCTTTCATTCAGATTGAGTTTATCGGCTTATGGGATGAGATGGGAGAAAATGGATATATTCTAAATTTCTAATGTTGATGGTTCTTCATTTACTAATCTATGGCATTCCTAGTGATAATTATTTTGGACCTGATCTTAATTCAAATACAAAACTGCATATTTATTATCATATAAAATATAATCTTACAAATCTATTGCTTTGGGTGCACTATTTGAGACTTAGTTGAAAAGTACCAAAGAAGGCAGTGAATGTTAAGTGAAAGGCCAAATAAAAATTCTGGTTTGGTCACAAACCAATCATCTGACCTAGATATGGATGTTTATTGCTGGGTTTTGTACTTTGGAGTTAGAAATATGTTATACCTTTATGTAAACATACTGAATACATTCTCATAGCAGTTACAGTTGATGGAGCAATATTCAAAGTGTAAAGGGGTGGCAGGAAACATGAAACATATGAATGGGATGGGCTTGGATAAAACTTGCTATGTTTAATCCTGAGTGCAATTTTTTGTCTCCTGAGAATCATAGTCATTGATGAGTCACAAAAAAGGTCTCTGCTCCAACTTGGAGACTAAATTTATTTTCTTGGTAATCAACTTCTTTGAAGTGTCTTTGAAAAAAATTAGGGTGGTGGTGGTAGAATGAACAGTTTTCTCTTTACATTGCTATGATATCTTGTCCACGGGCTCCATATTGGGATTGATTTGAAGAGTAGGCATCATGGCTTCATACATCTAGCATTTGTTCTATGAAGTTTTAGTGCTCCAAATTTTGATAACATTGTGTGATGAAGAGCTCTGAAAATTTCAGAATCTGTCACTGTTTTGTCTCATATTGTCTCATAAAGACATCAGCTAGTTATGGTTTTTGAATAAAATATATGTAAATAATAAACACAAGTAAATATACCAATACATAGATGGATTTTTGATTGAACCACGTGACTACTTAGATCTTAACTGTGCTTTTAAATTATTTATTTACATGTTTATTTATTTATGTGTCAACACTTGTCTGTCACCATCTCCTGTGACACTGGAAGACTAGCTAAACAGATGCTTTTTACTCTTATAGGGCATCAGGTAAGCCAGACAGAAAACATTCTGCTAAAAGCTGACAAACAAGCTCCTTGAAAGCTTTAGGAGCTGAAGGGACCAGCTATCATAACACTGTTATTGCAAATTCTACAGTCTTTGCTAATAGAAAAGTCAAGAAGGGAACACTCTTATCCTGCCATCTATCATAAGTACATTTCACAGTTTATCTTTGGCAGAAGTTGACAGGGGCCTGAAGCTTCAGCTCTTATGTGCAGTGAGTGAGGTAACTGTCTATCACTTGAAGGGCATGATGGCCAGTTTAAAAATGACATTTCAACTTGGTGTAAAAAGATAATGGTAAAAGGAACAGGGAGAACAAAGAAAATGCCTTCATTTGCACCTCACTTTTGCTAACCCAAACTTGCGAATTAGGCTTTGAGTTAATAATTTATTTTTAATCTCTCCTACATACCATAGCATTTCTAATTTGCTGCGGACATTGACATACAGCACAGGATTCATCAGTATTGACACCAAAAGTCTTGAATAAGGAAAATGGAATATATTTCTCGAGTACTTTATGCTGTAGCTAAAAAGGAAGGGTTTCCAAATTCACAGAACATGTGGTCAGATGAGAAATGTTGTAAATGTTGGTTTCCAGTTTAAATCTAACCTCAGACATGAGCTCAGATATGAGCTCAGTCTATCTTTCATCATCAATTAAAGAAAGTAGTATGAAGGGCCTTGTAAGATCACTAAGATAATACATAAAGATTGTTTTGCATATGCTAACATATATTATTCATCTTGCTATGGAAAATCAAACACATTTTAATGAAACTTCTTTCATAATTTTACTTCAGCTACTTGGTATTTTGATTCTTTTCATGATGAGATATGCTTTAGAGTATGGAAAAATGTGATTAGTTACAATATCATCATCATCATCATCATCATCATCATCATCATCATCATCATCATCATGGAATCTAAACAGACACACACAATAGGTGTTGCATCCAACCCTCTACCCAGTGGATAAAACTTCATACCATTCTATTGTCAGAAAGCAGATAATCAGAGTTGGAAGGGACCTTGTAAGTCATCTAGTCCAATCCCCCACCCAAGAGGGAGACCCTACACCATTTATGACAAATGGCAGTCCAATATCTTCTTGAAAGTCTCAAGTGATGAGGCTCCCACAACTCTGAAGGCAAGCTGTTCCATTGGTTTATTGCTCTCACTGTCAGAAAGTTTCTCCTTAGTTCCAGGTTAAGTCTCTCTTTAATGTTCTGAATGTGTTTTACTGCAGGTTTGAAAGGAAACTACAGCCACCTATCTCCACAACACCCATCTCAAGCACACCAACAAGATCTATTTTACAGACAAAAACCAAGAAAAGCACCAGGACCAGACAATATAACTCCTTCTTGCTTGAAAGTCTGTGCTGATCAATTGGTCCCCATCTTCACCTTAATCTTCAATAAATCACTAGAGATGTACTTGTTCTTGCTTCAAACACTCTACTATCATCCCAGTGCCAAAGAAGCCCTCCATCAAGGAACTGAATGACTACAGACCAGACCAGTTGCTCTAACATCTGTAGTTATGAAAATCTTTGAAAGGCTAGTGCTGTCCCATCTGAAAACGCATCATGGATTGACTGTTAGATCCCATGCTGTTTGCCTCTGACAAAATAGCTTGACAGATGATGCTGTTAATATGCTCTGCACTACATCCTAACAAAACCTTGAATTCTCCAAATACTATGCAAGGGTCCTCTTTGCAAGACTTCAGTTCAGCATTCAATACCATCATTCCAACATTCTTCTAACTAAATTAAACCAGCTAGCTGTACTTGAACACATTTGTAAGTGGAAATCATAAGCTTCCTAACAGACAGGAAGTAGCAGGTGAAGCTAGGCAGAATTCACATCTGATACCTATACAATTAGCACAGCTTCCCCCCCCCCCCCAAGGCTTGTGTTGCTTTCTCCACTTCTCTTCTCCCTATATGCCAATGACTGCATCTCAAACAATCCATCTGTTAAAATACTGAAGTTTGGCAAGACGACACAACAGTGATTGGTCTCATTCAATGACAAATTTGCATACCAGACAGGAGGTTGTACAATTTGCCTCATGGTGTAATTGGAACAATCTGGAACTGAACACACTCAAAACTGTAGAAATCTTGGTAGACTTTGGAAGAACCCCTCCCATACTATCACTTCTTACAATACTAGACAACACAGTAATCAACAGTAGAAAACCTTCAAATTTCTAGGTTCTATTTTATCACATGACCTAAAAATGGACACTTACAATCAAAATGTCATTGAAAAAGCACAACAAAGAATGTTCCTGTCTGCACCAACTCAGAAAACTCAAACTGCCCAAGGAGCTGCTGATACAGTTCTACAGAAGAATTATTGAGTCTGTCATCTACACCTCTATAAACTGTCTGGTTGGTTCTGGCAACCCAACAGGAAAGACACAGACTTCAGAGGATAATTAGGACTGCAGAAAAAACAATTACTACCAACTTCCCTTCCATCAAAGATCTGTCATACTGAATGAGTCAAAAAGAAGGATGTGAAAATATTTACAGACCCCTACATCCCAGACATAAACTATTTAAACTCCTTCTCTCAAAACGATGCCTAAAGAGCACTGCACACCAGAACAGCTAGACACAGAACAGTTTTTTCTGAAACTCCATCACTCTGCGAAACAAATAATTCCTTCAAACACTGTCCAACTATTTATGAAGTCTGCACTACTATTACTATTAACCTTCTCATCACTCCTTATCACCCATCCCTCCCACTTGTGACTGTATGGCTGTAACTTTGTCGCTTGTATCCTTACAAGTATACTGACTGTTTTCCTAGTATGAATTGCTTATTGTACCCTATGACTATTATTAAGTGCTGTACCTTATGATTCTTGATGAATGTATCTTTTATGTATCCTGAGAGCATTTGCACCAAGACAAATTCCCTGTGTGTCCAGTCACACTTGGCCAATAAAGAATTCTATTCTGTTCTGTTCTATTCTGTTCTGTTTCCATCCATTTTTCCTTGTCTGGCCTTTGGGTGGTTGTCAATCTTAATGGTATAACTGTAGTTGCATCTAGATTCAGGCAGCTACATATATCTTCCTAAGGAATAGTTTTGCTTAATGGAAAAGGATAAAATTTATCAACAGATTCTGTTGATAAAATTTATCAACAGATATTCCATATTCAGAAAAGGATTATACAGTACTCTTCATTCTGGATTACATTGTAAATAGTAACTACAAGATAAAACCAATCACAAGGCTGAAACTACAGCTTTGTGGTTTGTATTTAAAAATCAGGTTAAGGTGAATATATATTGTTTATAATGTGTTTTGGAATGTAGCACATCAAAGAATATTCCTCCAAAGAACTACATATAGTGGAATCCCACCACTATGAGCAAAAGAGTCAAGTGCTGTAACTTGTACCTTTCATCTCACTGTCCTTTGGTTTCAATATGATTTTGCTTCTATATAGTCTTTGGAGTGATTATTAAATGCCATCAAGCCATTATTAATTCTTAAAGACCACATAGATTTTCTTAATGACAATCTGTTCCTAAAGTGCTATTTCATGTCTTCCAATGATGGAGGCAAAGGTCTTGCAATGGTCTTCTAGATGAGTTAATTCACAAGGTAAAGCATAGAAGAATTATACCAGTTTACCTGAAAGGCCTCAAAATGCAGTGGATGATTCTAATCAGGTACAAATGGAACATTTGAAATCATTGAAATATATCATCCCATTGCTACATGTTGCAGAAATCTATTGTTCCTCAAGTGCTCGCTGTTTGGTTAAACAACAATAACAGAAATTCTCTTTGTCTGATAGTTTTGTTCAAAAGTGTTCTTTAAGGCCCTGTCACACTGGCCGACGGATGCAAAATGTTTGTAAAAAGGATACAGCGGACGAGAAAAATGTTCCAATCCGTTGTTATCGCTCTCAAAGAAGGGTGCAAAATTGGCATAACCAGAGCAGATAACATGGAAGGAACGGACGGGGGCGAGGACGCAGGGCGATGGAAAGCGAATGCTCCACCTAAAGCCTAGTGTGATGGAACGGATGGGACGCGCGATGGCCACATTGCAAGGCTTCGGAGGGGCGTCAGCAAAAGTGAACACGGAATGGTAAAAAGCGGATAGAGAGCGGACGCCGAGCGGATGAAGGCAGATGCACAGCGGAAAGCCGAGCAGTATGAAGGAAGCACAGCGAAAAAGCCTAGCGGAAGCCTAGCGGAAGCTTAGCGGAAACGCCTAGCGGTATGCTAGCGTTCACGTGCATGCGGGAGGAGGACTGGCATTCATACCTTGCGTAGGCCCACGATATAAAGGGATGCAGCTCCCAAAGCAGGTCACCCATTCAGAGCGGAAAAGACCTGCTTCCAGACACAATCGACTGCCATGCCAGCCTGCCCGGGCCTGGCATAGCCTGCCTGCCAGCCTCTCTGCCAGCGCTTCTGTCTCGTGCCTGCAGCCTGCCTTCAGCCTCCCTGCAGCCTTGCTGTCTGCCTGCCTGCCAGCCTTCCTGCCAGCCTTGCTTGCCAGGCCTGCCTTGCCTGCCTGCCTCGCCTGCCTCCAGCTCCCTCTGCCAGCCTTCGCTGTCGCCTCCCTGCCAACCTTCCTGCCAGCCTTGGTGCCAGCCTGCTCTGATGCTCTGCCTGCCAGCCTTGCTCAGCCAGCAACCCCACAACCGATGGGCGAAGAAGAGGAAGCACTCAGCCATCTGCTGCCAGCCCTGGCAAGAGAAGGCCACCCCTCCCACCCCTAGCCTCACTCTGCTCTGCTGCTGGGCCTTCTACAGCACGGGCTCGCTCTTTCTCAGCGCTCGGGCTCTGCTGCTTCTGCTTCGAGGCAGCTGATGAGAATGCTGTTCATTATGGCGGGTGGTGCTTGACCTGCGGCGTGCTACTCTGCTGATGCTGCTTCTAGGCGGTGTGCTTCTGCTCGTGCTTACTTCTTGCTGATGCTGCTCTCTGGCGGTGGTGCTTCTGCTTCCTGTCGTACTCTGTTGATGCTGTTTGCCTGGCCGTTGGTTGCTTCTGCTTCGATTTGCTCTGGAGGAGCTGATGATGCTGCTCTGGCGCGGTGGTGCTGCTGGTCTTCTCTCTGTAGCTGCCTCCTCGTCCTGCTGGTCCTGGCTTGTCCTGTGTCCTGCTGGTCCCTGCTCGTGCTCCTGCGTCCTTGCTCGTCCTGTCTGGTTCCTGCTGGTGCTCCTCTCCTTGCTGGTGCTTTCCTGGTCCTGCTCGTGCTCTCTGTTGCTGCTGGCATGCTGGCCGCTGCTTGGCGCTGCTGGTGCTTACTCTGCTGCTGCTGATCTGGTTCCTGCTGCTGCTGCTGCTGCTGCTGCTGATTGATGATGAGTTTGGATGATCCTGCTGGTGCTGCTGCTTGGTGGGTTGGCCTGGTGGTGTGGGAGGAGGCAAACCCCTACAACCTGGAAGCCCCTCGATGAGGGCCCATGTGGGGCTGCCAAAGGAGAGGAAGAGGCAGACATGAGAAGGAAACATGAGGATGAAGAGTGCTGAAGTGGCTGAGAGAGAATGACTATCTATGGCGGAAGGGAACACAGGCTCACAGGGACACCAAAAGGAAGCAGGCTGCTTTGAGAGAAGAAGGCGGAGAGCCCTGGCTACACTTCGGAGGTTTACTCCTCGGCTGGTGAAGCACATGCACACCTGGTAAACGGAAGCTTGCACCCAGTGCGCTTCAGACCAGCACATCCAACAGCAGCCACCTCCACAGCACCTGGCACCTTCACCCCTTGGAGACTGGCACACCTCTGTGAACAAAAGAAGAGTGCCAGAGACGGGTGGCTACCTGTAGACTTCATTTGACACTTGACTTGACGGTCATTTTCTTTTACAGGACTTGTTATTTAATAAAGATTATCTTTGCTCACACAACTTGCTTTCATTTATTTTGTAAATAAAGTCTTGGTGGAAACTTTCTTAGAAGTGGTTTAAGCACTTTGCATGCTTGTGGAATGGTAAGGGTAGCATGGGCGTGCAGGGATTACCTTTGGATTGTAGGTGAGATAGCTGTGGGAACTGCGTTAAGATATTCTGTGGGATGGGCAGGATACCTTTGGGCATGCCGTTAAGATAAGCTGTGGTATGGGCAGGGATACCTTTGGGATGGGTTGAGGATAGCTGTGGGATGGGTTTGAGATAGCTGGGGGGGAGATAAACCTCCAGTGCAAGGCATCGTGGACTGGTAATGCGTTCCGCACCTCCCCAGAATGCCCACACCGTTGGGCCCTTTATTATCAATTAATAATGTCATCATTGCATCCACCATGTCAACACAAACACAACTCTTTATTAAAATAACCCTGTGCATTGTAGGCCCACCCAATCACATGGCCAATCTCAGTGAGATCCAGCCGTGAGTTGCTCCCCCTTTTTATAGCAAATATAGGTTTTCCACTAGGTGTCCTTTTCGGCCTCTAAGGCATTCCTCTAGACATCCGGGAATAAGATAGGTTTCCCCTCTGCGAAATGTTTTTTCCATTTTAAATGCTTTCTTTTGAGATGCCATCTGCTTTCATCTTTCTCCATCTGTGCTACTCAACGCTGCGCTAGTCTGTTCACGTCCGTTCCGCTTCCCTCCTGTGTTGTTTACTGTGGAGTGGATGCGAGTTGTGCGGCCAATGCGCAGCGGATTGCCCTAGCAATGTAGCGGACCACGTAACCGGATGACGCACGGCTGCAGCAAACGGATGTCCCCGATATGCCTAGCGATGCAGACAGGACATGTTGGATACATTCTTCCGACTGCAGAAAGTTTTGAAGCAGCTCAAAACTTTTTGAGCGGAAATGAAATGTCAGTCGATGGATGCTGGACGGATAGAGAGGAAGAAAAACGGATGCAGTGAGTACAAAACGGAAGCATCGCATGAGTACAAAACAGATGGCAAGTGTTTTTCTCTGTTTTACATCCTCTTTCCATCCGTTGGTGCAGTGTGACAGGGGCTTTAAGTTCTATTACCAAAGGCCTATTTTTTAGAACTTTGTGTGTTGTAAAAATACAATAAAGAGACATATAGACTTGTTAGTTATTTAATTGTTCAGTACAATATACTAAGCAATCCCATACACTTCTAAGGTAATAGAACATTTGAGCTGGTATTTGTGGTGACTGTGTTAAAGGTCTCCAAAGGATTCTCAGATGGAGGGAAGATAAATAATTTCCAAGTGAAACAGTTAAGAATGGATTATAATATAATTGTAGAACAATATCCCCTGGCACTAAAGGTGCTTGAATTTTTTTCAGTCATTAATTAAAGATAAGGCAGAATGGTCATGTTTAATTATTTAAAAATTCTTTCACCATATTTCAAATTCTCACACACCAAAAATGATATAGTTTAAATTTAAAACAAACCCTTCTCATCTAATTCAGATTACCTTTTTCTGGCTTCTGTAATTTGGCATTTATTAGCTTTTCTTTCATTATATAGATAAATGTAAAAATAAGAGAAACTAGAACAGTTTAAAAGTTGCAATTGAGACATGATGTTTCTCCATTCAAGAAAAAAAGGGGGGAATAAATAAACAAAGAGAGCTAAGCCATTTTATATCCTGGTTCTGCCTTCCCCAACCTGCTGAACTCTTCAGGTGTTAGCTTTCAGCATTAATACATTGTCAGTATGCTTACCAGTTATGGCAACTGAAATCCAAACATCTAGAAGACAACAAAACAGAAAATGCTGCTTCAGTAGTAAAACTTCAATTTTATATTAGGTTTTATCATTGTCAGCCTTAGTCTCTTATAAGCGTAATTTACTAAGTGTAATTTACTTTTGATTAAGGCCCTGTCACACTGCCCAACAGATGCAAAACGGACACAACGGATGAGCAAAATGTTCCATCCATTGTTATC
>BHFT01006166.1:0-23911 GCA_004320025.1 Laticauda laticaudata
CGCTCAAAAAGTTTTGTGCAGCTCAAAACTTTTTGAGCGGATGAAATGTCAATGGACGGATGCTGGACGGATAGAGAAGATGAAAAATGGATGCAGTGAGTACAGAATGGAATCATTGTGTTAACCAACAGATGGCAAGTGTTTCTCTCCATTTTACATCCTCATTCCATCCATTGGTGCTGTGTGACGGGGGCTTTAGAGTCAGTCTCAACCAGGAGCATGACATACCTCCAGAATGCACACACCAAGCCAGGGCCCAGGCCAACCAGCAGAACCAGTGGTAAGGCCCTTTTGGAAGGCGAGGAGAGTGGAACACATCTAGGGATATGTTCCAGAGATTGGTAGCCATTTTTCTTTCTAATATGACATATAATAAAAGCCTTTTGTTTGTTTCTTTTAGCTGTTTGTGTGTAGCATTCAAAGGAATTGAAAGAGAAATGGGAATTCAGAGTCTTTAACTCCTGAAAGAATCTATGTCTTTGCCTAGGCTTCTGCAGTTGCACTTCATATCCGCAAAAGAATCTCAGGAAGAGACATTGTTATACTAAGTAAGTGCCAAGAAGTGCTAGGTTCTGGCTTCTATATGTCCTGGAATATCTTTTCATTTGAGCTGTGTGTCCTATTCCCCCCCCCCCCCCCCCCCCCGNCCCCCCCCCCAACTTCTGATCACCCTTCACTGCTTAGCACATTAGAAGCTTAAACTGTAATTTTTTGTAATTCTTCTTGATTGACCTACCTATTGTTCCATTCTTCCATTCCTGATAGCAGTCTTAAAAAGATCATTGCTATGGTTTTTGTGTGACTACATGGATTTCTTCCTTTCCCATTCTCTCTTGGAATTGTTTGCTATTTCAAGTTTAATTATGTTCTTGCCAACCTTTCTTATCTTTTTCCATTTTAAAAGAATGAGACCACACAATCTCTTTAGAGACTACATTCTGTTGTTCCCTCACCTGGGCTCTAAAGAGTCACAGAGGGATCTTTGTTTATGTCCTTAGGAAGTGATTTAATTCTTGCCTTCCAAATCACAGGAGGCAGAACCAAGATTGGTGTTGAATGACCTACTGGCCACAAGAGAAGGGACATTTTTTTTTTAAAAAAGTATTGCTCCTTTTTTTTATAAATGTCAAGCTCAGTTGGAATGCATTGAATGTATTGAAGCAGCAGAGAAAACGCAAATAAAAGTTGTGTGTAGTTTATTGGAGACTGAAATATTTCAAAACTGCTTACCAGTGCAGGATTTGACTGATACAGATATGGAGCACCAGCAAAGTTATGTGTTATTTTGAGAGCAAACAAGAAAGATACAGGTTGTTAGCTTTGAAGTATAACAAAGTGATAAGCCCCTCACTTTGAATTTTTAGGTTAAAAAGAGAGAGAGGAGAGAAATAAGTATGAGGGGGTTTCTTGGAAAACTAAGGAGTGCCACTGCTTCTGTTCTTAAAAGCAGAAGAAGGAAATTGCCATTGACCCAAAAGTTATAAAACTGACATTACAGAAAAAAACCAAGAGTTTCCAAAACTCTCTTATCAGTTTCTATTTCTTCAGTCAAAAATAACTGGTGTGCTGGCTTGACAACCATGGATAGAAAAACACCAGAGAGGATGATGAGCAGAGCACAAAGCATCATGGTCTGTCCCTGATACCACTAAACAACATTGCTTGGGGTTGTTGTCTTAGAAGAGTGAGGAAAATCCTCAGGGATGACTCACACCCTGGTAATTACTTTATTCTCTTACCATCAGGAAGGAGATATAGAAGCATAGGCAGGCAGCTGCACAAACAGGCTGAAGAATAGTTTTTATCCATGGGCTGCTAAATGCAAGGCTGTTAGACTTTTGAATGGAAAATAACCTTACAACCAGGGGTGGGATTCAGACCAGTTTGGGCAAACCTGATGTTAATTTTACATCCAGTTTGGTGAACCGGTAGTTCCAAAGACCAGCTTTCCCACCCTGCCCCAATGCCTGTCCCAGGAGTCCCCATCTGCCTGGTTCTGGCTTCCAGGGAAGTGCAGGGAGGCTTGCTAGGCCCAAAACAGGGTGCAGGGGTGTGTAGCTGCACCCCCCCCAGGCCCCATTTTGCTCTCCTGGGGCTCCAGAAAGGCTTGCTAGGCCCAAAATGGGGTTCAGGAGTGTGTGGTGCACCCCCATGCCCCATTTTGGCTCCCAGGAAACTGCAGGGAGCCTCACTAAGCCCAAAATGGGGTGCAGGGGGATGCGGCAGGGCCCCCCAGGCCTTCCCTTTTGACTCTTTTGAGGCTTCCAGGAGGCTTCCTAGGTCCAAAAGAAAGGGATGGAGGAAAGGGAGAAAGAAAGAAAGAAAGAAAGAAAGAAAGAAAGAAAGAAAGAAAGAAAGAAAGAAAGAGAGGGAGGGAGGGAGGGAAGGGAGAAAGAGGAAAGGGAAGGGAAAGTGAATGAGATATGGATGGATGGATTGATGGACAGATAGAGGGAGGGTGGGAGAGAAAAAGGAGAGGAAAAAAGGATCACAAACCCTGGCACTAGATGCAGCTTCAGAGGATGCTTTGAAACAGCATAGCAATCCAGGGCTGGAAGGGACCTCAGAGGTAATCTAGTCCAAACCCTGCTCCAAGAGCATTGTTAAAGTGATTTTCTATCTTTTGACACAGGGTGTGTGTGTGCAAAAAAGAAACAGTATGCAGCAAAACCAAGTTGTCTGTATGTGAAAAATAAACCTGTTTTCTATTTGACCGTGGCTTTATTCTTCTGAAGGTCAGGGTGCTGTTAGCCCAACAGAGCTGTTTAAAAACTAGTCCATTGACTAAACCATTCCAGAGGGCAGGGGCTGCTTCAAAGAAAGTGCACTATTGAAACCCTAATAGGTGACATTGTTTAATAAAGGAATCTTGAGTGCACAAACCCTGCCACTTGAATTGGGAATGGGAAATAGGCAGTCCCTCAAGTATCCAAGCCCTAAATATACAGAATTGCTATATATGGGCTGCGAAGGTCTGAATAACCACTACTTTGCAGCAAAGTAATCCCAATACTTTCCCTCAGAAGATGAGTTTTATTTATTTTAAAAAAGGAACTTTAATGACTTTTTAAAAAATTACAAATGTTTAAATTAGAAAATTCCCACACAATTTCTTTTGTCAGACACAATGTTCAAAACTTTTACAAATATTGTGAAAATGTAACTGAACACTACATAATCAGCAAAAGCAATATAATTTCATTCTCCTAATAATCACTGTTATCTCATGCAAGAATATGCCTCCCAGCTGTGGAGCAAAAGTTAATAGTGGTACCATTTTTATTTTATGGCACCCAATTCATTTGATGTTATCTTTGTATGGAAAAACTGCCATCTGCACACATTCATAGACATACATTTCCTATGAATATTCCAGAAATGGTGGCAGTACAAGGATTGGATATACAGGTGAAACTCAAAAAATTAGAATACTGTGCAAAAGTTCATTTATTTCAATAATGCAACTGAAAAGGTGAACCTAATATATGAGATAGACTCATTACATGCAAAGCAAGATAATTCAAGCCATGATGTGTCATAATTGAGATGATTATGGCAGCTCATGAAAACCCCAAATCCACAATCTCTGAAAACTAGAATATTGTGAAAAGTTTCAATATTCTAGGCTCAAAGTGTCCCACTCTAATCAGCTAATTAAGCCATAACACCTGCAAAGGGTTCCTGAAGCCTTTAAATAGTCCTCAGTCTGGTTCAGTAGGAATCACAAATCATGAGGAAAGACTGGCTGACCTGACAGCTGTGCCAGAAAAACCATTACGACACCCTTCAATAAGGAGGGAAAGCCTCAAAAGGTATTGCGAAAACGAAATGGATGTTCTCAAAAATGCTGTATCAAATGCCACATTATAGAAAGTTATGTGAAAGAGAAAAGTGTGGAAGAAAAAAGGTGCACAAGCAGCAGGGATGACTGCAGCCTGGAGAGGATTTGTCAGGAAAAGGCATTCAACAGTGGGGACTTCACAAGGAGTGGACTAGGCTGGAGTCAGTGCATACAAGAGCCACCACACACAGACGATCCTGGACATGGGCTTGTCAAGCTGCTCCTGAACAACAAACAACATCAGAAGCGGCTTTACCTGGCCTTATAGAAAAAGTACAGAAACTGGTCAGTGTGGTGAAGTCCTCTTTTCTGATGAGAGCAACATTGCATCTTCATTTGAAACCAAGGACCCAGAGTCTGGAGAAAGAATGGAGAGGCACACACTTGCAAAATGCTTGAAGTCCAGGGTGAAGTTTCCACAGTTTGTGTTGATTGTTGGGAGCCATGTCATCTGCTGGTGTTGGTCCATGTTGCTTCATTAAAGTCCAGTTCAACACAGCCGTCCACCAGGAGATTTTGGAGCAACTTCATGCTTCCTTCTGCAGACGAGCTTTATTGGGGATGCTGCACCATCAGTTTCCAGCAGGACTTGCAACCTTACCAACACTGCCGAAAGCAGCAAAACCTGGTTCAATGACCATGGGATATTGTGCTTGATTGGCTAGCAAACATCATCTGAACCCTGAAACCCCTAGAGAATCTTGGGGGCATTGCCAAGAGAAAGATGAAAAGACAGTGAGACCGAACATGCAGCTGAAGGCCGCTCTTGAAGGCATCCCTGGTCTTCTATAACACCTCAGCAGTGCACAGGCTGATACGTTTCCATGCCCACACCGCATTGTGAGGTAGTATTTGCGCAAAAGGCAACCCAAACCAATATCTGAGTACATATGCATGCTTCTAACTTTTTAGAGGTCCAATTATTATACTATGCATACAATCCTGGTTTTTATTGATTCCATGTATATATGCTAATTTTCTGAGATTGGTGGATTTGGGGTTTGCATGAGCTGTAAGCCATCAATCTCACAATTATGACAGCATCATGTCTTAAATAAGCTTTTGCACGATATTGTAATTTTTTGAGTTTCACCTGTACAATCTATTATTTTTAGTACCTAATTCCACTCATCTTGTTCTGTAAGTACATATCATTCATGCCAGATGGTATAATGATATGGGTTAGATGCAGAATAATCAGGCCAGAAGTATATTAAAAAGGAAACAAATCACTACAGATGTGTGGTGAACAGTAGTTCTGTTTGCTCTTCTATTGGCTTCAGAAATTAGAATCTGAAACCTAGTTAGAGGTTGTTTGTGGGGTAATTTCTGAAATGGAAAGTTTTGAACAAGAAAGTTTTGTTTTCTTAGTTTTCATGTGGTTAACTATTTTCACGTGGTTAACTATTCTTAAAACATAGCCTACATTGTTTAAAATTGTTACTAAATCATACATCCCCCTTGGGAAAGTTTACCTATATTGCTAAGCTTCATAATTGTTTCCTCATGTCGAATATTAATTTTTAGTGCTGTGCAAATCTTGAAAGGGGTGTTTCACTTTGAGATGTTTGCAGCAGAACACGCCCTCACAGCTGCTTCTTGAAGAAACAAGACTACATTTCTAGTGTGAAGGATCTGTTTCCCTTGGCAAAACATGTTTCTAGCAGCACTAGTCAGACTTTAGCAGATCTGCTTGCCTTCTCTGAACTGTTTCCTAAAGTCCTTAAAAACTTAAAGGAAGTTTACAACACTGTCTCTGAAACAGTTTTTATTTATTATTAAACTTCTATGCCGCCCATACCAACTGACTGGGTGGCTTGTCCAATTTTGATAAACCATGCCAGAGAACATATTACTTGGGCACTTCTAATATTTCCTCATTTCTTTTTCAATTGAATGAAGAGAATAAAATTGCCTCCATGTTGCAAATCTCTTTATTAAAAATCAGACATGCCTGGCAGAGTTTGGTTTTTAAAAAATCAAGATGCCAACTACAAAAGTACAAGCAAAGCTCCACCCTTTAATGTGTGATGCACATTTTTAAAAAGGGGGTAGAGCTTTGATCACACTATTATAGCTGCAATCTTGGTTGTTTCTACCTGAAGACATCCCAGGATTAAAATGAATGCTTTCACAGGGTCACTATTTTTCTCTGCTCTAAAGTATATAAACATTGTACAGTTGGCCATTCAAAGATACTGAAGAAAAATGGCTTCACTCCCACACAAGAACTTACTTGCTGATTGCTGAAGTGGAAGAAAATGAATGGCCACACTCATATACCTGAAATCTTAAGAGAAGCTATTTTCCCAGAGACCTTGGCCTCTGCATAACTGCCAAAAAATATGTCTTTTCAAGCATGAATAAGGGTGGATGTATTCAACATTTTTGTAGCAACAAAGCTGTCACCACCAGGGTTGGGATTCAGTTTTTTTAGCAACTGGTTCTGTTGGTGTGGCTTGGGTGGTGGGTGTGGTTTGGTAGTCATGTGACTGGGTGGGCATGGCCAACTCAACATCACTCAAGGGGTGACTCACCCCCACTTTCATGAGAGGCCAGGTGAAGTGTCAAGGGGCACTTCTCCTCACCTGGCCTCTCATGAAAGTGGGGGTGCTGCAATGGTGTGAAAAATGGTCATGTCACATGTTACTAAATGAACTGTTATAAGTCAACGATTACCTGTACAAAAATACAAAAAGCTTCTTTGCTTGCAAAAAGCTGACCTAAATACCAATCATAAGATTAAAAATACCTGCAAGCCAGAGTTACAAATCAGGCAGGATGCCAGAGCACCTTGGGGAATGAAAATAGTTAAAATGCAGTGATAACTATCAAGCAGCCATCTCTTGCTCATAGAGTGAAATCCTTTAGCAGAGAGTTTATTTAAGCTCTCCAGAAAAAGCACACCCAGAAAAGCAATCCTTAGATCCATTTGCACCACTTAAAGATACCAGCTGGTCTCACTCATTTCACAAGATATCTGAAGGAAATCATCCAGATTTAAGGAAAGGTCACATGCTTCCCAAGTAAGGCAGTAAAAAAAATAAGTGCCAAGCTTGCATCCTGACTCTTGGAAGTATACCCCAAAAGGACAGTGCCTGATACCACTAAAGCAATGAAGAAACACCCCCTCCCCAGATAGAAAAAGAAACCATGAGGCAGGAAAAAATTCAAGCACAATGCAAATTATTAAATCACAACAGTAGCTGTTGTTTGTTGAAGCTGAATAGGGAAAATTATCCCATCAATAAACACAGGATTAAACATCATGAAGCATAGAATTAACCTTCACCAAAAACCAGTTTTAGACCAAAACTCAGAAAGAGTATGTAAACTCACATTTGAATGTCAATCTTTCTAGCTAGCCAAGAAGCCTTGTTGAATGTCACTCATCTTGGTTCCCTGTCACTAAAAGCTTTGCTTCATTTTTCAATTATTTCTTCAAAGTGCTGATTGTCCAGGGAAGTATTTCCTCCCAACAGCAGTGTAAAAATCTTAAAATAACCCTTCCCCTTTAAAAAAGTCAAGCCCCAGAAGCTCTGGAGACAGGAAATCTAGGTGTTCTGGCAAGAATGTGATAAGTGTGGGGAAAAAAAACAAACTGAGCTTGCTTCTAACTACCAGTTCTCTGAACTGCTTAGAAAGTTAATAAGGGGTTCTATAGAACTGGACAGAACCGGTAGAATCCCACCCCTGGTCACCACTGGTGATGACAACTACCACTGTTGTCAGTATTGATACAATTTTGGGGGAAAGGATCTGGAATTTGAGGTTTACCCAAGTTGAAGTTTTTTAACAGAAAGTTTTGTTCTTTTTCTTTACTTGAATTTATAAAGATCCCCAATTGAGAAGGACTCTTGAAATTCCATCTTTATTTAGCTATTATCCATGGTTTCCTCATAACTTGCACAATCATCCTGGTTATAGAGGGAGAGAACTATAAGAATTGAGGTAACAGCATTTTGGCCTTTGTTTTTTTTTTTTTTTNCAGCATTTTGGCCTTTTTTTTTTTTTTTTTTTACACACCCAGTCATTTCACTACAATAAAAATTGCTGAGAGATAGATGAATGCTTGGGTCTGTGGTTTACTAGACTCTTTAAAATCAGGAATAGAGTAGCAGAATGGGAGAAATATATTAATAAGGAAACTGGAGGAAGGAAAAGAAGTGATTGAATAAATCTTTCAATTAGTGATTAGAATTATTTTGCTTGCCTTCTCCATCACAGCCATCTTGACAGTCATTAGTTCTACTGCATTTGACAAATCCTCTCTGAGCATAAGGCTAGTTCACCATTCTTTGGGAAAGCAGAGAGGTTTTTGTTATTCACAGTTACAGCTGCCTCTTTGTTCTCTCTGATTTTCCACTTTTCTCAGAGACTCCTTGGAGTTTCTAACAATCCCTGAAGCAACTTTGGAAAAATTCCCAAATGATTCTCCAACATCTTGCACCAAATTACAGCATGCAGAATTTCACTGAGAAGGAGGAATATATATGAAAACTGTCTGAAAGCATTTGTCAATATTTATAACACAAAGTGGGGGCAGGGGTTTATGGATGGATAGACAGATAGACAGACATTTAGGCAATATTTTTAAAAGGTAAAAAATTATACTGAGTAATATAAAGTAAGAAAATGTTCCATTACTTTCTATGATTCCAGTTCTCAACAAACATATTTAAGATTACTTGTTGAACAAAGGAGTATCCAGTTTTCTGTTGTGTTTATTTTTCCAAGTTCACACTGTTGCCACAAAGCACAATGTTAAGTTCTTGGAGAAGAAATTGCTGCAGCACAAGGTCCTTTTGTGTTGTTGCAAAATTCCATTGTTTGAGCTTAAAACTTCAGATATGGGACATTAAATTAAAAATTGGACTTCAAATCACAGCTTTTATATTTACTAAGTCATCCATGTTTAACTGAAATGAGAATCTGCCATCTGGCAGTTACTGATTTGGCTACAATATTAGGTCTATCTCCATAGAATATGATGGGGAGCGGGATGGTACCTTGTGTTTCTCTCCAACCCGATATTCAGAACTCAAGTGTTTTCTAATTTTATTCTTGGAAGTTGAGATACATGTAATGCTCAGCAGGGAGAAGAAGGCATCCATTTGATAAATGTTACTGAGCCATCACTTCAGGATGACTGTACTTAGAGATAAAGGCTGTTTGATGAGAGGAGGAAAAAATCTGCCACAAAAATGTGCTGAGGCAGGAGGAGAAATAAGCACTTTTTTTGCTGTTGCCTAACAGAACAAGACTCACATCAGTACATTCTGAACGTGAAATATTATCAGAACAAAAGCTGCTGCAGATGTTTGACCAATAAGCATTCCTTTCTGTAGGTTAGAAATGTTGCATTCTGCCTTCCATTTTAAAGCCTTGAAATGTTTGCTGCTTGCCAACAAATGCTTACCTAGCACTTGATTATGTCAAAATGGAAGAAATTATATTCAGAATGATTTGAGCTGTTGATACACCTCCAGCATTTTTAGATAATAAAATCAGTTAATATAATGTGTTTCAAGATGATAAATGAAGGTTGCCATTGTTTTTCATTTCAATGCTGACAATTTAAATATTTAACACGGAAAGAGATTTATTTTTTTTCCCTTAAGGAACCCCAAATAAGTGAAAAAATTACACACATAGACAAGTGCACAAACAAAAGAACAGAAACAGAATTGAAAAAAGGTCTTAGTGTCATGTGTATTATAAAGAAGCAATATGAATAACTTCAGCAAACCTTTTCAGCTACCTGACTGTCTAGTCTATGGAAAATACAGACGGACACCCATACACTCACATACACACTCCACTATTTGCTATCAACCCCAATGTTCTCTTTGACTTGGAGAAAACTAATGCATACTACTCTTATGGTCGATTGCACATTCAGCCAGATGTCGATTTGGAATTTTTATCCACCTATTGAATCCTTCCCAAGGATGTGGGGAGGCAGATGTTGTTTAATAATATTAAAGGTATTGTCACAGAATGTAAGCTGTTCCAAATAAAGCTGTTTTTTTTTAAATGACTGGTGGTCAATTCAAATGGTATTCAAATAGTACTCTATGTTTTGTAATTACACCCAAGAAACCTATATACTATAGACATAATCTTTTCTCTTTCTTTCTTTTTTTCTTTCTTTCTTGGTCCAGATAGCCAAGTTGTCATTGAGAAGCTTTTCTTTACTGATTGTTGTTAACATTTGTATCACTGAGATAGGTACAATTTTCAATGAAGTTTCCCAAAGATGCAACATAGCTGTAACTGTTATCTTTATGTTAAATAAACAAATGGAAGCCACAATAAACAGTTGACAATCACGAACTCATAACTCTGTTTCCTTTGTGTTACAATCCAGTAGCATATTTCTATGCATTTCACTTTCTATGATGGTGATTTGCCCTTTTCCTTTCCCTCACTTGATCAGATATGACAGCTGTTTAGATTCTCTGCATTTTTGCTGTGGGACAATTTATGGTGACATAAAAAGTGTACTTGAAGACACAAGGGGGCATTAAGATAATTAAATCTAAAGTATGCAGATATTCATGGGGAAACAAGGAACAAAATGTGCATCGCAACACTTTGCTTGTAATTCCTCCATTTACTTGCATATCAAAGTGCAACACAACTATCAACCTATTTTGTAATTTTGCCATTATTGTGGAAAGTTGTGGGTACCTACAGAAAAAGAGAGAAAAAGAGAGTGAAGAGTTGCAGCTATATCTACTCTATGTGGTATGAATGAAGTTTACAATAGTGCCAACTCCTGCCCTTTTCCCACTGATATTAAATTAGGCAATATGATTACACTTCTATTTGCTCAGCATACTTTTCTCAGCAAAATTACATATGGGAACAAATAGAGTACAGAGAAAATTTTAAAAAAATGAACCAGTGTGGAATAAGTAATCAGAAATATAGAAGAACTTGTTATGCAATATTAGAAGTCCCTGAATAAGCACATGGAATAGTCTCCTGCATTTTAAGATAACAAATTTCTGAATCTATCAATCTAATCTACTTCCTAAAATTGTTCTCTGTTCTGCTTATTTTAAAATGTTAGTAATGCTTTAGTCTAGAGTGCAGTCCTGTAATATTTGTCCAGACAAATTGCTGATTTCTTCAAATGGATGCATAAGCATTGACCAGCTGGAAGCCTGGTGTTAGCCTGGCAATCAGTTCCAGTGATATGATATTAACTTGAGCAATTGGAGCTGTTCCAAGGATCAGATGGGATCCTGAGTGATGAAAAGGTATTTGTACAATTAAACTAACCATCCCCACTGGTTACAATTAAGACAATACAGTATGTGATATAGGAAATGGAAGAAGTTTGAATTTTTCTCTTTTGCATCTGTGTTGTAACTTTGAGGCTGAAAGGTTTAAATAGATAATCTACAAATAGGTCAAATATTTAATTTGTCAGAATCTTTGAAAGATTTGTATTTTGTAATAAATTTTCCTTCCCTTCCTCTTCTTTACATGGTTATTAGACAAATTTCAATTCCTCCATATAATATTAAAGCATATAACCAAACAAAAAATATTCATAAGCTGAATTCTTATCATTCCCTTCTTTATAAGATTTTGGGGAAAAGAATAAACCATCAAATTATATCAGATCAGTATTATCATGTGCTTTGCTGAAAGGTTAGAGTTTTTAGTCCTCTGTTTGCTCTCCCAAGCCAGTTTGTGAGATGGCGAACTACTGTATATAAATTGATATAATAAATGAATACATGAATTTAGTTCATGAAACCTTTGCCTTTGACTGATTGAAAGCACTGTGTACACTAAGGCATGTTATTGAAATATTATTACCTGATCATTCAAATGAAACTTTTGCTAATCATAAGAGTTAATATTGTTAGAGGTGTTCCAATAAGTCCTTTATGATTACTCCAATGGATCAATCTTCAGGGTTGTGGGCAGTGGTGGGATTCAAAATTTTTTACTACCGGTTCTGTGGGCGTAACTTGGCAGGTGTGGCTTGGTGGGCATGGCTTGGTGGGTGTGGCAGGGGAAGGACACTGTAAAATCTCTATTACCTCCCCACCCCACTAACCTGCTTTCCAGCTCCATTCTCCTGTTCAGGGCAACAAAAGAAGACCCAGGCGATCAGTTAAGACTTGGGAGGCAGAGAATAGATAGGGGCAGGGCCAGTCAGAGTTGGTATTCCGAACTACTCAAAATTTCCACTACCGGTTCTCTGAACTACTTAAAATTTCCACTACTGGTTCTCCAGAACTGGTCAGAACCTGCTGAATACCACCTCTGGTTGTGGGCAATGCCACTGATTTACCTGGGCTTGCTGTATATAGTGACAATAGAGAAGGCTGCACAACAGGAAACCTTTGTGCACTGAAAATACCTCCTAATTTAGTTTTTTCCAACCACTCAAGACTATTCAAAATCAATAGTTCCACTGAGTGCAGATTCTAAAGGAACAATGAAGGTAAATTTCCCAGGGTTGTCAGTTAAAATGGGTCTTTCACTGAAGTATGGAAGATCATCCTTCTCACCTTGCAGTATATAGCAGAGAGAAGGTAGGACTAAATGTGCCAAATTGACTAGAAACTGAAACAACAAATGCAAAGTCACAAATTATAATTTGTTCCTATTAACCTTGCAAAGTTCTTCAAAACAGAAAGAGAAAGCAAAACAAAGGAGAAAGTCCTCCCCAAGCACATACACTATTTTTTCCTCCTGAAGCTTACTCACATGTATAATAAGGAGGTTGCTGCTTTTTGTGACAGATTTCTAATATAAGTAATATAAAAGTATTAAGTAATTTTTAAATATATTTTAAATATATATTTTTTGTATTTCAGGAGATACAACATCCAACTTATGAGTAAGGATTCAATTTTTGAATCTGGAATTATATCATTATCCTTACTTATTGTCAAGTATTCGTGTTAATTTTCTGATTTGAGCAATTTTGGAATACATATATGTAGCAATATATATGATTGAAGGGCCAATATTACGATCTAAATATATTGAAAATTGTGCTTATATACATGTTTTCCTTGGGCACACTTCCAAAATTAGATATTGTTGCATTCCAGTTCCAATGCATTATCAATTTATGAAATGTAATGAGAGGAATCCCATGAATTTATGTGAACTATAGATTCATTGTACCATGAAGATTTGGTGGAGGTGTGTGGAAGCAAGCCACAACTTTTTCTTAGAAAAGACATAAATTCTCCCATATTCCTTCTGCTAGACACAAAAGAAGAGTAATTGCTTTGCAGGATATATTTACAGATTTCTTTTGCAGATTAGTGGATACAGTCTATTTTAGGACTGCTGATGAGAAGTAACAATCATCTCCCTGCTGCTCATAATAAGCACAGTGGAATACTTTGGTCATTTTTTTAAATGTTAATGGTTAAAGATGAAAGAAGGAACATAAATTGTTAAATTTTAATACTTGCCTTGAGAAATACATTGTCTCTGTTTAATTCCTTACAGGAAGAATGGAGTGGTTTTAGTGGGGAAAGGAGTACCAAGTCCATTTTAATGTCAAAGTTAGTAATTATATACTTCAGTGCCTGAGTAGCTGATCTTACAGTAATTAGGAGGTTGGCTGGACATTGTTTCAAATTCCACACAACTCATCTTTAGGCGGTGGAACTGAAAACTGGCATACACAAGGAAGGCCATAGTTTTTGAGAAAAAAGATATTTTCTAAATTTGAATCAGTAGATTACTGTCATCAGTGTGGTCTCCTCAGAAACATTTCAAATGACAAGTTGATTGCACTTCTTTTATTGCAAGCTGCAATTCTTTTGGACATGCATAGAGTCACAATGTATATATAAAAGGATTGGGACACTTGTCACCTTGGCACATTGCAGTTTTTATTGTTCTGTTTCCTTTGATCCTCTTGTGGGTGTCAGTGGTTACTGGAGAGAGGATTCCCTCATCAGATAAAATATTATAACACCTTTGATGAATAATTTGATGAAAGGTCATAATTTCTTCTCGGTTTATTTTGGAGATGGTCTAAGCTACTCTTTGGCACAAATGCAGGGAGAAAATAAGACAGTCTTTGCTTCAGTATTTGATAACACAAAAGCTTATTGTTTATTCCTTCTTTCACAAGGAATCCGAGATAATAACAAACAAAATAAAGTTGGATCTAACCCAAGTTTCCTGGGTTTCGATATTTATTATAATTTTCCCTCATTACCCTTCATTACCCGTGATTACCCTTATTACCCATGATTATCATTATTAATGATAATTATTCATATAAACTCATGCACATGAATCGTGGTTAATGCGTAGAGCTTCACCTCATAGCATTTCACATAGACCACGCGTATTATTGTGATACAGAGTTTATTCTGATGAAGAGGAATGCCATCCTTCAGGTCGCTGTGGCTTCGATTCAAATGCATGTGTTGCGTAGTTGCGACAGGTGGCACCATCTCAAAGTCATAAATATAAAATTCTGATTCTGCCAACTTATCAGGGTTTTTTTTCCAGCTTTGTTCTTAGACACCATAGTAATAAGAGATTATGATATTCTGTTTCTCCACATAACCGTTAGGAGGAATAACTATAAGAACTACAATAAGACAACATGCGGGTGAAAGGAATCCAAGTCTGGGCCAGAACTGTCACCTCAGTAAGCTCCTCAACTTAAGACACTCTCTAGTTCTCACAAAAATAAAGAGAGAGAAGAGAAAAGCACATTTCTTCTGATTTCTGAACAGAGAATTATGTTATTGTAACCTTATAATAAAAGTAGTATTAGCATGACATTGGTTTCCTGGTCTGTTCTGCCTTGAAGGACTACACTCACTTAGATCAAGCTCCAGTAGATTATACTTTATTAAACTTCATTTCACATTAACATTGCATTAATGGTTATTTTAGCACAACGATCCCCAATTTTTCTATCTCCATGGCCTGCCAGTTGCAGAAGTGGCACTGGGGGAGGGATGGTTTCATGTACACACTGGCTACTTGCACAAATGGAGCTTTGGACACTCATCTGCCACCTGCACTGTCCACTTCCCAATGGCCATGGACTGGTATTGGGCTACAGACTGGGAGTTGGGATCCCTGCTTTAGCATATTGGTTCTTTCCTTTTAAACAGATAAACATCTAGACAAAACCTATTTGTGCTTGTTTACAGAATGATATTTAGTTAGGTTATAATGGAAATTAGTGCTTCTTTTTAGTTTTACCTGTATTGTTTCTCTCTTTTTTCATTGTCTTTTTACTTTTACATTCAGCAGCTATCTCTCTTATCCTACCCCTTCTATATTTTTCTTATTTTTTTCTTATAATAAAAGGACAGTTAACTCTATATTAGTATTCTACTAAAGCAGTGAGTTATTATTTTCTTTTCACTCTGAAATGGAAGAAATTGTCCCCATCTCTAAATTAATCCTGGAACCAATATTATAAGTACTTCATCTTTGCATTTATTTACATTATTCCTTACTTTCCATCTCATGCCATATTCACCATAGTAAGAAATTATTTTTGATATGGCTTCTTTCCAGTGAGCACTTTCACTGTTGGATATTTGATCACCATGAATCTGGTGTTAATCATCCGCTGTCATATTTCTAAATAGCTTGAAAATAGCTGGGTAGAGTGATATGAGCTAGAGGATATTGGCATAATATCTCAGCAATCACAGAATACTTAACAGACAATCTGCTAAATCAATCAGTACTCAAGAAAAAATAAAGAGCACTACATAAACCTGTAGACCTAGAATCATTAGAAATACATACATAAACAAATAGCTGTGATATTGAAACACCATTTTCTATAGTTTTATTTATTATTATTAATATCCTGGACTAGCTAATCTGTAATTCCTGTAGCTCTATGGAAAGCTATCCAGGCACTTAATCTTTTCTTGTCATTTAATAAAGGAGACATTATTTCACCATCTAAACTTTATTTAATACTGAAAAATCTGGTATAACTGTAAAAAATAATAAAAAGTACATTATTACAACACAAATAACAACTAGCAGCCACGCTGCAAAAAAGAACCATGTGCTCCTAGCTATTATATGGCCTCCTTTCTGACTAGGCAAAAATATAAATGTCCCTAAACTGTCTCAAGACCTAAACTGCATAAAGATGTGAAGGTATTCACTGCTTACCCATGATGGGTTGAGATTGTAGCTGAAATGGAACAGTTGGCCTTCAGAATTTGTGGGAGCCTCCATCACTCAAAGCTTTCAAGAAGAGACTGGACTGCTATTTGTCAGAAATGGTGTACGTATAGGGTCTCCTGCTTGGGCAGGAAGATTGGACTAGAAGACCGACTAGGTCCCTTCCAACTCTTTTAATCTGAAATACTGGGAATGGTTTTTCTTAATGGAAGATGAAGGCTGGAATTGCCTCACTTCCCTTCTTTTCCCTATCAATACTTATAAGAAGAAGGGATGAGACAGGAAAGGGGAGGTACATAATAATTCCCGAACACTTCCTTATGAAGGGAATGTGCTGCATCCACTTTAGCCAGGGGGGGGTAAGTAATAATTCCCGAACACTTCCTTATGAAGGGAACATGCTGCATCCACTTTAAGCCCATGTGACACTGCACCAACGGATGGAAAGAGGATGTAAAATGGAGAAAAACGCTTGCCATCTGTTGGTTAACGCAATGCATCCTGCACCAACGGATGGAAAGAGGGATGTAAATGGAGAAAAACGCTTGCCATCTGTTGGTTAACGCAATGCATCCATTGTGTATCTCACTGTGTCCGGAATTCATGCTCTCTATCCGTCCAGCATCTGTCTACTAAGATTTCATCCGCTCAAAAATTTTTGAGTTGCACAAAACTTTTTGAGCAGATGAAGTATTCCAACACGTCCGTTCTACATCCGCTACACATAAGGGGGAACATCCCTTACACATCCATTGTCATCCGTTACGGCATCCGCTATATCTGCTAGGCATCGCTGCGCAATCCGAGCAACTCACATCCACTCCAGCAGAAAAAGGACACAGGGAGGAAGCGAACGGATGCGGAAAGAACATACAGCATTAGTAGCACGGACGTAGAAAGGATGAAAGCAGATGCAGCTCGCAATATAAAGCATTAAAAAGGAAAAAATGTTTCATATTAGGGGATGTATCTCGGATATTTAGGATGTCTGGAGGATGTCTAGAGGATGCAGAAGGACACCTAGCAGAAAACCTATATTTCCTTATAAAAAGGGGGAGGAAATCACCAGGGATCTCACTTTCGTCCAGCAGACCCTGCTGTGCAGACCTCTTCAGCCTTGATGCTTGCTCTTCTCTTCCACAGCATTCCTGTCATCTCCACCATGATCGTCGCACACTCCTTTTGTTAGCCGCCATCATTCACAACAGTGCGAAGCCCTCTACAGGCTCTTTCAAACCTATTCTACACAAGGAAAAGGAGGCTTCCAAGAAGTGTGTGGGTCCGAAAATGGATCCGTGAGAAGAGCCGAAGTACGGACTGCTATGACAAGCTTGAATGGTGTGACCTGAGGAATGAAGACCCTAGTACATTCCAAGCACTCATTGAGGATTGCCACCAGCCATGTTTGACGAAGTTGTTGGAGTGGGCTGAGACCCAGGTTACACAAGGCAAACACAAACTTCCAGCCCAGCCTGACCCTGCGACTCAAGGTGGCACTGAATCTGCCGCCACCTTGGCCTCCAGGACCACGTACAGGACACATGAAGTATGCCTGGAGGGTGCCACACCAAACCCATCACGCATTGGGTTCCAGCAGAAGTGCGGCAGGCCATCATCGAAGAATAATCTGGAGGAGCTCCTTCCAGTGCCCCTCCACTGAAGACATGCTGGAAAGAAGTTGCAGAGCACGTGGTATCAGAGGTGGAACTTTCCCCACACCGCTTGGAGCCATAGATTGGGAAGCACGTGCCTGCAAAGCCTCCAGCCAACTAGGGATCCAATTATTTCTACACTACAAGGGCTTCTTCAGCATCATCCTCTTCGCCATGATTGATGCTGACTACAAGTTCATGTACAATCTGATGCTTCAGGCAACGGGGCCAGCTTTCAGATGCCCAGGTGTAACAACGCCAATCACCTCAGGGGGGCTGGAACGCAAACCTCATCATGGGCTTCCCAGTGATGGACACATAAGATGTGCCCTACTTCATCGTGGGGCGATGACGCCTTCTCTCCGCTCACAAGCCCTACCTGCATGAAAGCCCCTACACTTCAGAGCCTCCCGTAAGAGAGGGAATGGATCTTCAACACAGGCTTCCAGGGCAAAGATGGATGTTGGAGAACCACCTTTGCATCCTGGCCAACAGGTTCCAGGTACTTCATCACCCCATGCAGGCATCACCCCCATGAGACGTGAGGAGCATTCGTGGAACTTGCTGCATCCTGCACACAATCTTATCGCCACCTGCTCCCCAGTGTTTGCAGAACAGGCTTGTGGACGCCACAAGGCAAGGGACATGAAGCTGGTGAATGGAGGCATAGAAGTAAACCTGTTAGACACTGTAGGATGCTCGCAAGGCCCCAGCAGAGCTTCACGTGAAGGGAAGAAGCAACGCAACCTCCTGAAACACTGGTGCAACTCCCGAGCTGGGAGCACGTTGCGAGTGGTGTGCAAGACGATGGTAGATGTTTATGGATCTTCCTTGAGGCTGTCTCATCCACACGGGATGAGATTGTGCCATGTATGTTTGAGTGGCCCTACAAATGAACAGGGCATTTAATTAAAGATGCCTGTGTTTATAGTTGAAATGTGTGGATGAATGATTACTTGTTATTGATAATAAAAGGGCCATAGGGTAGTGGCACCTGGGAGAAAGACCATACAGTCCCACTAGCTTTGCACTGGAGGGTTATATCTATCCCACTCGCTATCCTTACCCATCCCAACAGCTATTCCATCCCACAGTATTCCCACTGCCCATCCCACTTGCTATCCTTACCAGCCCACAGCTGTTACCACATCTCACAGGTAAAACCTGCCCTCCACTAGCATATGCTTACCATTCCCACTAAGGATGCAAAGGCCTTAAATCTAAAAGTTTCACCAAGCTTTATTTACTCAAAAGAACTTGCCACCAAGGTTGTGTGAAGCAAAGATAAACTTTATTAACAACAAACCTGTTAAAAGCAAAATGACCCAAGTAAAGTGTCCCAAGAAGAAAAAGTCACAAGGTACCACCATCTCTGACACACTTCTCAAGGTCACTCGTGCAGGATGACCCATGAGCTCAGGGGTGAAGGGTCCAGGGGCTGTAAGACGGTGGCAGTGGCTAGAGGCTGGTCTGATAGGCACCATTGGGTGCCTGGCCCCAAAGAGGACAAACAGCGGATGGTGTAGTGGAGGAAGCCTCAGAGAGCTGCTCAAGTCCCCGTGATGTTTGAGAGCCCCTTCCTCTCATTGACATGGGGTGTCAGTCCCAAGACCAATGAAAGATGTTCTGAGGCTGGGCTTGGCTGTGGGCGTGGAGGAAGGAGGGCGTGTAGTGGGGCTGTCTTGGTCTGCAGGTGAGCGAGGGTGAGTGTTCTGATTGGCATCTTTGTGGTATTGTGGCATTCTGTGCATCGGTGGCACTCGTGGCATCAGTGAGCATCAGTGGCGTCAGTTGCCATTGGTGGCATCGGGTTGGTATTGGTGGCATCGTGGCACCTGTGGCATCAGTGTAATCGGTGGCATCGGGTAGGCACTGTTTGGCAAGCGAGGAACCTGTGCCTGGCACTGGGAAGGGCTGCCTGTGCTGCCTGGGAACTCCTGCGTAGCCGTATTAGCCTTGTTAGGTGAGGGCCTATGGAAAGCCTTGGAAGGGCGTGTGAACATCATGGGGTGTAGGAGCAGGACCTGGGACTGGCTCGGAGCAGTTCAGCTGGGCCTGGAGGGTGGTGCAGAAGACCTGGTCCTCTCCTTGATCACCTGGCTACTGGGATTCGGCATTTCTATGTGAGGTTTCTCGATTCACGCTAGGTGAGGAAGAGCTTTCTGTTAGCAGATTGATATGTCGAAGATGTAACCAGCTGACGAGAGGAGATCTACGCTTCTCCTTGATGTGTCCCTGATCTCCAAGAGGACTTGTGTCCCTTCCGCCAGAGGTACTCGATTCTCCCTCACGCCATTGAGCACCTCATCCTCATGTTCCTCTGCAATGGAAGTACTGTCTCCTCATCACCCTTTCTCACGAATGCTTTCATCCTCCCTACTGGTGCAGGCCTTCTGGGCTTATCATCGTAGGGCTTTGATTTCTAGTAGCTGCCACACCACATCCACCATCCCACCACCACACCACCACCACCAGCACAGCACCAGCAAGCACTAGCAGCAACCAGCAGCAACCAGCCAGTAGAACCACCAGCAGAGCAGCCTAGCAGGACCAGGAGCAGCCACCAGCAAGTTCAGCACCAGCAAGAAGCACAGGAGCGAGCACCCAGCAGAGTAAGCACCAGCAGAAGCACCAGCAAGAAGCAGAGTCAAGCACCAGGGGGTGGGATGCAGTGGTCCTCGTCCTTCTGCCGCGGGCTGGCAGGAGTAGGGCACAGGCTTTCCTCTTCTTCCCTAGTGGCTTGTGGACTGAAGATGTTCTGGCAGCAGGTCTTATTCCTCTGAATGGCTTGACCTGCATGCCAGCTGGCCATCCCCTTTATATCCGCGCGGCTGAAGCAATCTGCAATCGCTACCCTGCAACTGGGCAGTTGAAATTGCTTTGCATCTTTGCTAGGCATCTGCTAGGCATCCTAGGCATCCTGTAGCATCGTGATGATTCCGCGTCATCTGCTAGCATCCGCTCTGCCATCCGCTCCTTCCGCTGCGTGTCCCTTTGCGTATCTCCATGGAAGCCCTGCGGATGTGTCATCTGCTTCCATCCGCTTCCATCCGCTAGGCTTCCGTTGAGCATCTGCTTAACATCCTGGCTACATCCTCTCCCCGTCCATTCCTTTCTGTTGTTGTCCACTCTGTTTCTGCAAATTTGGGGCATTTTTGAGAGCGGATAACAACAGATGGAAAATTTGCTCGTCCGCTGTGTCCTTTTTACATACGTTTTCATCCATCGGCCGATGTGACCTAGCCTTTAGCCAGCAAGGTCATTTACCTATAAGCTAGCCAAACAGAAAAAAAAAAACAACCCTGTCCTGCCAAAACAGCAAATGGTCTGGGGACAGAACAATTAAATGTATATGTCTTCTATCTCACTACTAGAGCAACTCTAGTTATCAGAGTTAACCTAATACATATTGTATGTATTAGATCCCTTCTGTTGATTATAGATTATATGTATTTATATCCCTTCTGTTGTCCATTTCATTTTTCAAAATAACCAACAAAGGTTGCTGGGGTAAAAGAGATAATGATTGCCCCTAAATTATCCAGCCCACTAGCAATGGCTGAGAAAGGGTTTGAATTTGGATCCTCCCAGTCCTAGTCCAATTCCTTAACACTGCAGGTAAGGATATCTTAATCATTCCTAAGGTACTCTCTTACATCGGTAATACTTTATCTCTTATGAAAAGGTTAGAAAAAGTTGCTGAGGCTGGTAGATATTTATATGGTGCTATAGAAGTTCATCGTCAATTAGTCCACTATTCATGAGGACACCATCATTTCTGCTCTGCCAAGGCACCAGATAGCTATGATTACTTCACAGCAGTGTTTTTTTTAAAGGCAGTGCTTGTGCTGAAGTAGAAGAAATGCTTTATTTTTCATGGATCAAGCCATTGCAAAGCAGATGTATAGTCTCCCTCACCCACACATGTTAAAACACTCACTGAAAATTGTGAGAAACTGACAAGATGGCATTTGATCCAGTTTGCTCTTGCATTACAATTAATTTAATTTTGCCTGTAACCAGGACAATACTTTGTGTTAAACCATGTAAATCCCAACCTCATCTGAAAGAAACACCCAGTGACTTCTAAAATGAAGCTTTCAAAATGACTTGGCTCTCACTGACACCTAATTCAACAAGGTGCAACGAGTCAGATTAGTACCTTTTGCTTTTAAAGGATCAGCTGACATACAGCTGAATTTTTTTCCCTTCCTCCTCCCATATAACCCATGTGTCATTTTCATGGAGCAAAGGGCATACCAGACTTTGGTCGAGATGCCTGTCTAGCTGACATTCTTTAATTTGATTTATGTCAGTTCCTGCACTGAGACTGAAAGCTGGCATTATTTGCAATAAAGCAAAATACCATTTGTTTTAGAAACCCATGGAGCAGTGGTGTATTCATGAAGTTGGCAATAAATATGAGGCGTCTTCTGATATGTGGTCATTATCAGATTCCTTGGCTCTGTTGCACTTTGTCAACATTCAAAGGTTAGGTCTCCATTTCCACAGAGCGTTAAACCTTTCTAAAACTATAATGACACTCAAAATACAAACACTGGCAAAATGAATGTTTTCAAAAGAATGTTTCAGTAAGGTTATTTCTCCTCTCTATACTTATGTGTAACTTTAGTATAAAATTTAAGATTAGATAATTATAGCATCATGTTCTCCATGCTGCTAAAAGTATTTTATGAAATGTACTATTACAGACATAATTTGTAATAATCAGATTAAAACATGGTAATATTTTACACTAAGTATTAGTAGTATGATGGTTTTTTTGTTCTGTTTTAGAGATAAGCAATATAATGGGCTTAATGGGACACTTTCCCTGGCTTTTTTGCTTTTAAAAAATCATGTTGATCAATCATTTCATCAGCATTGGACCATACTCTTCCTTCATTGATCCATGCATTAAAAAACCACATATTGTAGTCTAATACTGTAGATTTGAATTCATAGCTTTTAACAGATCTGTGGTCATCAGTAATCAATAGGATTATTCCAGTGACAATATGCTCAGACAAAACTACCCAATCTGAACCATTTACAATAAATCTCAAGGTGCTTTATCAAGAGGCAACTGGAATTTCTAGTTTTTCTTTGAGGACATTTTGCTTCTCATTCAAGAAGCTCATCCACTCAATGGTGGGGAATGAAAGCAGGGGTGGGATTCGACCAGTGTAACTATTTCGTTTGGTGATTTTACATTCTGCTGCACACGTGTATATCGTCGTCAGATAGCTGCCTGGACAGCTAAGCAGTACTGCACAAGGGTGCACAGTGGTTGAAAAAGCACTTTTTTCCTGCTTTTTCAACCGTAGATGTGTCGTGCAAAGCAGCTGGGGTTGAAAAAGCAGGAAATAAAGGTCGGTTAAGAGCTCGGGCGGGCGGGTAGGCCAAAACAGCAGCAAACATAGAACCAGTTCTATGTATGTTCTCTGTCTGCTGTTCTTCAGAGCTACCGGTTCTACAGAGGTGAACAGAATCAGTAGAACCCCACCCCTGAATAAAAGGATTTATATTCCTTGCAAACAGCTGATCATTTTCATTCTTTTAACAAGTCAGTAAGTGGCCATTGTTTTTTTAAATGCAGATGGACTGCTGAATCCAAGCAGCAACTAATAGGTTTAGGAACTTGATGGCAAAGTAACAGAGAGTTAACACTAACTGATCTATGAAGTATGAAGTTCCCCTTATAGGAGTAGGATAACCCACATTTTTCCCTTTGCTTGCGCTGGGTTCTTTCTGACCACTTTTGTCCAGCCTTCCTCTCCCTTGCATTTAGGGAAGAGTTTTCTTTTTAAAATATATTTTTTAAAAATAACACATTTTCAATAGAGCAGACTGTTTAAAAACCAGAATCTTTTTTTCCTGTTTTTTAGGAGAAGGATAATGTGATCATATAACAATCACATGGTCAGTCTCAGAATTGCTAGAGAAAAAGCCTCAACATTTAAAACAATTTACTGCTGCTGCAGCTGCTGCTGCTGCATACAAAACTTTTTTTAAAGACATTTCTTTAAAATATTTCTTGGATTACTTACGTTTAGATCCAATGATGCAAAAAATAAAATACAAGCTGAATAGTCAAGTTATAGTCAAGTCAAAGTTTTGATGACAAAAACTTTGTCAAGGACTTTGGAGGAAGCATCTCAAATGATCTAAAGGCCCGGTCCCACTGCACTTACGGATGCAAAGAGGATGTAAAACGTTAAAAAAACTTGCCATCCATTGGAAA
>BHFT01006168.1:0-38011 GCA_004320025.1 Laticauda laticaudata
GTCTCTGTTCATCTTCCTTCAATACTCCATCATCTACCTTCGAGGCTTTTCCTCATATAAGTTTCATCCTTTCATCATTATAATCGCCTATTTCTCTTCAGCGTATTTCGTTTATCACCGTGTCAGTCACACTGCTATTTTCTCTTCAGATTATTTCTTTTTTCTTCAGCTTTTCTTTCCTTTTTCAACCCCGCAGCTCCCGGGTTGTTCTCTAATTCTTCTCTACTCGTTCATTCTCTTTATTTTCGCTGCTTGGCTTCTATAATAACTCTCCTTCGTCTCGGTTGTTTCTTCACTAACTCATTTTTTATTTTTTTTATTCTATGTTCTGTTTCATTACTTCATGTTCAGTCGCTTGTGTCTGCAGACTCACTCACTTCATTTTCATCCTTGTCATGTCGTTCTATTGCCTTTCATTCGGTCTAGTTGTTCCGTATCTTCTCTCCATCACACCTCTCTTCTTTCCTTTCCTCAAGTGTCACTCGTTTCCTTCCTTCACCGATTTTTCCACCTTTCCCTTTATTTTTCCTTTGTTCATTTAATATTTTCCTTTGTCTCTTGGCTTCAACTCTATCTCCATACGCGTCTATGGTTTTCATTTTCTCATTATTCTCTTTTTTTTCTCCCTACTTCCTGCTCTTCTTACTTCACTCTTCTTCCGATCTTCGTAGCTTCGTTCAAATTCCTTAACCTCCTAACGGGTTCTTTCTCATCTTATCAACTGCTTCTTCATCTCTCAACACATTCCATCGTCTCGCTGTTAGTCGTGATCTATTTCGCTTCGCTTTTGTCATCTATCTCTCTTTCACCTGGTTCCATCTGCTTTTCTTATATTTCATCTACCATTCTCGTCTTCATTTAGCGTCACGATACCGCATATTATATACTCATGTTCGATGCCCATCAAGTCTCTCTCTCTTATGAGTTAACTTTCGATATCCTTCAATCAGAATCGACATCTTCTCTCGCGTCGCCGGTCTTGTTGGCTTCATAGTTTCTCTCGTCGTTTTCGATGTCTTTCAAACTTCGACTAGTCATCAACTCTTTCGTCTCCGTGCACCCAGCTTTCGGGATTCTTCTTACATCTCTTTTATCTCCTTTTGACACATTTTACGCGTCTTCCCCTCTAATCTTTATCTATCTTTGATTTTTAACGGTTTCTCTACTAGCAAGACCCTCTTCCATATAATCTTTTCAGGGGCTCTTTTATCTGTTCACCTACTCTCTTCAACCGTCATCATTATGTTCACGGCACTCTTTTATCTATTTCAATCCTTCGTGTCCCGCATTTTTTATTTTTCTTCTTATATTCACCTTTCCATATTTTCATTTTCTCATTCTTCTCACAACCTTTCAAGATTTCTCTCTTTCATTTCTCTTCAATTTAATCTTCCATTTGATCTAATCAGTTTCTTATTTCGTCCCCTTCATTTTTCAATTCTTCACTAGCACTTTCTTCTCTTTGGCCTTCAGTCTGTACTGTTTTACTGGTTCATTTCCTTTTCTCACACTCGATCCTTTCTTCTATGTGTTTATTTTTCGTGTTATCTATTTGTATTCGTTTCTTCCACCTTTTAGTATTCTTCAGCTATACTTTTCATTTCCTACTTCTTCCTCTTTTCTTCATAATACCCCTGTCCCCGGCGGGTAGACGGCTTCTTTTTGATTTGCATGATTCACCCTAACGGAATCCCTTCACTCTGCTCTCAATCTCACTAATTCTTTTCGCTATCTCATCGGCCTCACGACTCTCCGTCGTTTTCTTTTTCATCAAGTAAGCACAAGGGTCATGCAAAGGCTGTTTTATCAAGTTAGGAACTTGATCATTGAGAAACACTTGGCTAATGGGATCACGTAATAATCTAATTTGTTTTTTTACACAAGCGATACACAGCATTCAAACGAGGAGCAGCATATTGACTGGATCCAGGCTACCTGAGAAAGAAGTCATACAGGTACCTGGAGCCAATATATGAAAAACTGTCAAGGTATAAAGCCATCACTTTTACACTATGCCAGAAAAATTGCAGGAAAGCCAATGCAATGCTGCGAATTTGGATGATGATGATGGCTGCAGAAGGCTCACTGTTGCCAGCATAGACAGCTGCATTCCTTGATCAATTTCACTGTTCTGAGTGGTCTTCAGTGGGACTCCCATGCCGAGAATACGTGCAGTAGTGTTATTCTTGATGTTGATGGGGCATGAGTTACAGACTTCCACATTCCTCTCACTCAGGATCCAGGATGCCGGCCTACTCTTTCAGGAGTGTGTATTTTGCAAAATTTTAAATGGCAAAAGATGAGTCTTAAGCCACTTTTATAATTGCGTTGATTGTAAACGGTGTTCTTGCCGTTACAAAAACCGTGCTGTACAATATGATCAAAAGAAAATTGCTCATATCAGATCAGACCTGTGTTTCATAATTGAACTGCTTGTAGTGATGCAATAATAGAAGAATACCTAAGGACTGTATAAATTCTACTCTGTCTATCTTACAAAATAAAAGCCATACAGAAATCCATCAAGAACTAAATCCTAAAATTAAACCGTCAAGGTAGTGGCAGATTTTCTCTCTCTGGCGCAAAGAGTGATAAATAGAGTGCTCAGTTCCATATCACTTCACCCAATCCAAGGATTGCAGTGGTCATTTAAAAGGAAAAACCAAGTATTTATTTATTCATATTCGTTTCCCTCAGCGAGGGGCTCTGAGTAGGAACTTATTTTATGGACTATCCTATTGGAGTTGGGGAATTGCGTTGGGGACAGACGGCTTCGCGCGGGGGCGTTCTGCAGTTCTGACCAGTTTTGGAGAACCAGTAGTGGAAATTTTGAGGAGTTCCCAGAAGAACCGGCATGGATGCCACCTCTGACTGGAGATTTACAGTATTCTTCCTCGCCATGACACCACCCAAGCCATGCCCACAGACACGTCAGTAAAAAAATTTGAATCCCACCACTGGTTGGGGCATTGTTTATGAATATTTTATTGGCGTGTGGAGGAAAAATCACCCTCTTTCCAAAATCATTTACTGTCATATTAACATACTTTCCAAATAGTCTATTCCTATTGGTTAATAAATACTGGAAGCTTTAATATAATATACCCTAGCGTGTGGCGAGCTGAATTGGCTAATAATAGCTCAACGCTATTGATTGGCCAGTCAGCAGCAGGAAACAAATCAAGAAGCCGTCAGTTGCCCACTAGCGCGAGCAGCGCTCTCTAATAAAAAGATCTTGCCGCGCTCCTGTGCAGACGGATTTCAAAACTAAAAATAAGAAGCTGAGAGGGTGAGAGCTGGTCTCCGGTTCTCATTCTTCGCGAACACTACACTGCAACGCAAAGTGACCGAGTCTGTATTGAGAGGAGACAGTCAAGCATGCCTCTCACCAAGCAGCGAAATGGCCGGAAATAACCAACTCGTCACACCCGCACCATTCATATCCCAGCAACAGAGGACTTGGGAATCCTACATCGATAGATTCCTCATGTTCCTGGACCAAGCAACCAACTTCAAGGAATTCTCCCGACAACCAAAAAAGAGCCATGTTCCCTGGACATCAATGTGGCCCAGTGCTTCATAGATGGCCAAGGCAACGTAGCAAAAGCAGAAAATGTGAAAAAGATGGCCTGGCCAGATCTAGAAAATTGCTGAAAGCTCACTACTCCCGCACAGATCCCGGTCTCAGCCTTTATTCGGAGACGACAAATTTTACAACGGGACCAAGAGAAGGTGAGAGGCATTGTTCAGACCCTTCGTAGGCTTCTCAGGACATCGTGAGCGAGCGAGTGTTGAATTCGTATACGATTGGATGATAGCGCGATGAGATCACGGGGTCCTCGGACGTGAGAACGCCGTGAACCGTACGAAAGCCGACTGTTAGCCGACCAAAGATTACATCACTGTGAGGCGTGATCACTGAAGCCACAGCTGCGGAGCAACTAAAAATAGCAGCCAAAACTGCAGCAGTATGAGATGCAACGACATCCAAAACACCGGCTGAAACAAGCCAAGGCACAGAAAAAACCAGGCCAGAGAGCGCACACAAGACACACACACTACGCGGAGTGGATCATCCGGAATCAATGACGATTGCATGATGAGGACATCCCACAGACTCCAGGCTGCAATGAGATCGATGGCTGGAAGAAAGGTCGTAATCGGGTTTCAGTGCGCCGGACGGGTGCGGAGGAGACCACCCCCTTCTGCGTTGCCAGTTCCTAGATGCTTTTGGAGTACTGCGAGACGACGGGGTCCAACTCGTCAGAGTATGCCAAAACCGTAAAGCACAGGCCCCTGAGTAGGGACAACACCGGCCACGAGAGAGAGCGCGAGGAAAATAACTAGGACAACGATAGAGAGAAGTCCGAGAAAAGCCCGAGGTCAACAAGAGAGAACTAATTACGAGTATCTAGAAAAGAAGCAACACACCCAACTATCGTTCATTCTAATGCAACAAATTGGCTGAAAGGAGTACATGTGGCAGTTCAGGATCGAGGCAAGAATGATGTGAGAGACTCGCTGGATTGCCAGATGAGTGCTACTAAATGCGATAAGTACAATGGAAGGCGTCACTATTAAAAGCGCATTGGTTACGCACCTTGGCAGATACTAACTAGATCCCCAAATATATCTGGCCACAATACTATATATCTATGAAGGAAGCAGGTAACAGGACGAGTGGCGCGGTACCGTTGGACTCGGACATTTCCAAATAACTTTAAGAAATAAGAAAATCTGGCCTCATAACCAATCATAGGACCAAAACCGGCCAAGCCTGTTGGGACTCGAGTGTTCGGATCTTTTAGGAATCGGGTGTGACTGCATTAAACAGTATCGCCAGACAGACTGTAGGAGAACCTAAGCCTGAGGGAGTTCACAGGACGTCTCGATGGGAAATTAGCACATACCGAGGTCCCCTATATCAATTTTAATTTAGATCAAACAATAGCTCCATTAGAGCTAAAAGTTGAGGCGAGTCCCCTTCCCCTTCGCAACTAAAACCGAAGATTTTGATGAGGAGCTTAACAAACTCATTAGCCACAAGGCATCTTGGAACCCATTGACCACACCAAATGGGACTCCCCAATCGTGACTGCAGTTAAGCGGATGGCGTACAATGTGAGGAATCTATGGTGACTACAAGCCCATTCCACAACCCCATGCACGACAGCCAAAGCGTAAAAATCTTGTTCCGTAGTTGCAACAACCTACTACACTCATTGGGAGAGGCAGGTCTTCCAAACTCGACCTTGCCCAAGCATACCAAACAACCCTTACACAGGTCGACCCCGAGACAGCAGTGCACAAACGATCTGTGACTTATAGGGGAGCCTTCAAATGCAAAAGGGACTGCAATTTGGAGTCAGCGTGGCCCCAGGATGTTCAAAAGCCGAATGGAGCGTGTTATTACAGGGGATTAAAGGGAGTAGTCCCATACTTTGATGACCGTGCTGGTGCAGCCACGCATGAGACAACTAGAAACCCGTCTCGAGTATTCTTACAAAGGTTCCAGAGGTGGGACTCAAGTCAAAAAAAGAAAAGTGCCAATTATCCACCTCAAAAGTCCGAGTTCCCTGGGGTATCCAATCGATAAGAGGCATCCAACCCCACAGAGAAAAAAAATTAAGGCATCAAAGAAGCACCTTAGACCAAAAAACAAAGTAGAGTTGCAAGCATTCTTGGACTTATAAATTTTACAATGTTTTTCTGCCCACAGAAGCAATGATCAGCGGAACCACTACATAGGCTACTTGGGGACAAGGCAGCTAACAACTACCTGCGTGCGACGAGGTGAAGAGACAGCGTTTCAGAGGGTCCAAAAGGACTTTAATTCTGGACTTTGTATTAATAGCAATACAGCGGAGAACACTACCAAATTGACCAGTCAACCTGCGACGCGTCACCATTCAGCGGTTGGAGCCTATAGCACATTCTGCCTGATGGAGAGAAGCACCGATCGCATTCTACTCCAAAACCCTATCAAAAACTGAACGTAACTACAGTCAATTGCGACAGAGAGGCATTAGCAAGCAATATCGATGTTTCAACGTTCCACTAAATACTTTATGTAGGACTTTTTACCGCTGTATTACAGACCACAAAACCTCTATTGGGAATACTAGCAGGGAACAGGCCACCCCAAATTAAACTATCCCCCACAAATGACAAGGTGGTCCTGAGTTCCTTTGCAGCCTACAATTATAAACTGATTCACTGACTGGCAAGACATTTCCCACGCCGATTCGTTGACCGTACTCTTATCTGAAGAACTAGAAAACTGACCCGGCAACCAACCACATCCACCCTACAGATTGAGACACTGTCAAACCTACCCATTAACCGCAGTCGGACATTGCGAGAATAACGAACAAAGACACAAAACCGTGTCACAAGTTTTTAAACTGCGGTAGGAAAAGGGTGGCCAGAACATGAGACAGACGGTTAAATTTAAAACCATTCAAGCATAGACAAAAACTGATCTGTCATTGTTAAAAAGGTTGCATCTTATGGGGGGATCGGGTGCGTTAATACCGGAACCATTACAAGAACACAGTACTGAGAATATTTGCCAAACAGGAAGGACCCGGGCATCCCCTGTTGACTGAAATCTGTGGCCAGGAGCTATTGTATGGTGGCCAGATGGATAAGGATATGGCGAAATGCGGTAGAAACTTGCGGAATGCAAAGATCCCGACCTGCACCCCCTTCAGCGCCTATACTAGATTGGAAACACCGGGGCCCTGGCAAGAATCCACATAGGATTTTGCGGTGCCAACAAAAGGACATACCATTTTAATCATGTAGACGCTTACTCCAATTGTCTAGAAGTAAGCGTCATGAACTCTACCACACAGAAAGCAGATTCATGTAAAACAACTACGGGAAATTGTTGCACCACACATGGGGTTACCAGACTTGCTCGTCTTGGAGATAACGGGCCCGCCAGTTTACTGCAACTAACATTTGAAAAATCCTCGCTGAACATGGATAAGACATACTTTGACAAGTACGGGCTGACCAGCTACGAACGGGAAGGCAAAACGCATGGTCTACCAAAGAAACTTTAGAAAAATTAGACTCAGGGGACATACAAGAAAAAAATTGAAAAAATGCTCACCATACAACACATAACTCCGAGCTCTACTACAAATAAAAGCCCAGCAGAATTACTAATGGGCAGAAAATTAAGATCACAATTGGATAGGTTATACCCAACATACAGCTCTGAAAAACCAACGGACTCCCACAGCAGACACCGTACATTCGAACCAGGAAACCTAGTATATGCAAAAAATCTCACCGGACACCCACTGTGGGTACCAGCAAAAATAACACAAATAATGGGACCCCGGTCCGATAGACTAGAGACGGACGATGGCAGTTTGTCTCTCCTCCGAAGCTGGAGGAGACACAATGATCAGTTACGATCACGAACACTGGAACGCACCACTGACACACCCAGACACGAAGAACAACACACACACACACACACACACACACCAGAACCAGAGCAAACATTAAACAAAAATATTAATAGACCAAACAGAGAGGGGGGAGAGCCCTCAAACACAAATAAGGGGGAAGGGGGAACCCTCCGGCAGAACAAGAAACCCCGCAAAATCAAAATATAAACAATAAACAACATTCGCAAATAAATTCAAATAGAAACAACGACTTACCCGCAGAAGACTTTGGTGAAGAGGAACAGGAGGCACAAGAAGACCTAGAAGCCACTCTGGAAGGGAGCAGCTGAGCCAACTCTACCAGCCCGGGTAGGCACGGCATGGCTGACTCCACCTTCCAGGAGGTTCCACAGAGAAGGACAGGAGGAACAGCAATCCCGTCCGAACCCACTGAAGACGACAACACAACTAAACTGCGCAGGTCAACTAGGCAACCAAAAAGCCCCACCTACTTACGTGACTACATAAGGTAGGACCATACCAAGAGGGGAGGGGTGTTCCATGTTAACATACTCCAAATAGTCTATTCCTATTGGTTAATAAATACTGGAAACTGATTGGTTCCCTACTCGGCGCTGATTGGCCAATAATAGCTACCCTATGATTGGCCAGCTCAGCAGCGGGAAAATCAAGAAGCCGTCATTGGCTACTAGCCGTGAGCAGCCTCTCTATAAACAGAGCTGCCGCGGCTCCTGGTACAGACGGATTTTCAGAACTAAAAGAGCTGAAGTTACACTGGTCTTCAGTCTCATTCTTCGCGAACACTACAATTTCTTTTCTGCCTCTCAACTTCCTTCTATGGTATTTTAATCTTGATGAATATGATCAAGGCTTGAATGCTTAATGAATCAGTGGCTTTCACTTGGGAAGGAGAAAGGAAGGATAGCTTTTAGCGCACATTTATTCCCTCCCAGTTACAGTATATTTTCCAAGCTACTGTTGGAAAGAGAATTGCCACTTGTCTCTTTCTAAGTAAACAGGGCTGAGAGAGTTTTTTATTGTGAAAGGATTGGCAATAGCATCTTCCTCTGAGTTGTGGGTAGATAAATAGTAGGGCTGTGGAGAAGAGTTGGGAGTCCCTTCATAGGAGCCCAAAGGAACCCAGCCTACCTCATTCAGATGCACCTCACTATAAGTGGTCATTCCTGATTGTTTATGTTCGATGTATACAACAGTGTATCTTCCTGCCCTTCCCAATCAAAATAAGTTGCTCAAAGTGGCTCAGAAATTGTGTATGCTATATAGGATGCAAAACTATCGTAATTAGCACAAGATTGTCAGATGAAAAGGAGTGCAGACTCAGGAAGGAAAAGACAATTTAGATTAAAACGACTCTAACATTAAAAAAATGTATTTAAGTGGAAATGTTTTTAGAAGGTGACTTCACAGAGGAAGACAGAAATAGAAGAAGAAATCCTAACCTCTTGGGGTAGAGAGTTCTTTCTTTAGGACTCTGCAGAGAGCAGCCTCCTTTCTCTTGCCATTGAAACTGTATATACATTGATTTTATGAGAAACAGATTGCAAGGATCAATATATGTGATTTGGAGAGAAGAAAGCAGAACCTTTGCGCTATATTTTAGCACTCTTTAGAACAGTTTATTGTTTTTTATACTTCAAATAAGGATTGTATCACTGTTATTAAGTTCAATGCAACATTATTTCTCAATTGCAACAACACTGCATTGCAGAGGAAATTGATTTTTTTATCTGTCTGTCTGTCTGCCAGAATTTAGAAGGCTAATTCAGTGAATAAATTGAAAGTACCAGAGGTAATAATATCTGACCCTTCATTCCATGTATATCTGATTCTGTAAAGTTCGAAGACAGCGTATAGAAGGTGATAATGGAGGTAAAGACAGACTTAAAAGATGAAAATTTCAATTATACACTGAGATAGAAATATGGCTTACTTTATAAGCTAATAAAAAGAAAGGAAGAATTGTTAAAAGGAAACTCTCATAAGGAATTACACTCATTTTGAATTTTATTTCAGTGTTCTTCCATTACCTTCCTGTAGTGACATCCATAGAACTGGAGTCTGGAAGAAAGGGCTTGAATTTAAACAGTGTACTATCTACCAGAACTGTCACAAAATATTTGCATTTTGATCATAAAATAAATCTTGAGTTTTTTAATAAGTCTTCTTCATAAACTTTTCCAAAAATCAAATGATCTGTTTTCCAAATTACGTTTATTTGATTGTGGTATTTGTAGTAAACACTCATATTTACTTATTAATAAGCCCTATCCAATTTCCAAGGCTTACACTCAGAATAGAATGCTTAGGAGTGCAGCCTTAAGCAGCAAGGTGAACATTTTCATCTATTTACTGGACTGTTTAGTTGTGAAATTCAACAAGTTTATCAGTTTTTCTTTTAACAGAGAAGGTACTTTAGTTACTGATAAAGAGTCATCTCAGTAACTGCTATTTGCCTGACATGATGTGGCACACTCATAAAGGTATAAATACAAGCTTTCCAATGACCACCATTTTTTCCCCATTTATCATTTCAATTGTCACCCAATGTGGTTTTTCTGTTCGATATTTGTGAGGTTTCACTGGTTTGACCACATTAAACTTTATAATATCTTATTATTCTTTATTATGTTTGCATTATACCATACTAGAGAGCTTTTTGGCATCAAATATGGTTATCTGAGCCTTTTGAAACATAAATAACATTTTATAGGAATATACTCAGAAAATCAAACAGGTCTAAATTGGGTTATATAAAATTGTGCTATTCTTTTATATCATTCAGTATGTAGGTAAGTGTATAAAGGGATTTCTAAGCAATAAAGATGGGTCAAAAGTATGGATTATAATGGCTATTGCTCTACCTGTTACATAAAAAATTCACAAACCAGCATGACTAAGGCATTCCACTTTAAATGCCTAATATTTTAAATGCCTAACATTTTAAAAAAACTAAAATATGTTCAGAATCTGCTAAAGTGTATTTTACATTTTAATCTTTCTAAAGTTGTAATATCAGTTTGGTTGACTTGATGTATGGAAGACCATGGAAACATGAAAATCAGGAAAGGAAACACACATATGACTCTCCCCCAGATTGTGGGACTAATCAAATGCTGAATGGATACAGCAAAGTCGACAAGATGAACCAAAGTGAATTGGAAATATAATAAACTCAATCTGATATATCGACAGAGAATTAGAAGGAGAAGTGCAAACATATTTGCATTTCTTTGATTTAGGCCCACCTGACTTCAAAATGCAACTCACAATTTAACAAAGAAAATAAAAAACAATGCCATTCAAAAATGGTACAACAGTTAAAATACCCTAAATAAGTAACAGCAGATAAAAAGCAAGATGGTGCATCCAGCCAACACAGTACTTATAAGAGGCTCCAACCACTTTACCTTAAGGCATGGGAGAAAAGTAGATCTTCAAGTCCTCTGGAAAGTTATCAGTATGGGAGAATAGTTTCCATTGTGAGGTCCTTGATGTTCTCTGAGATTGGTTATTTTCTTGTAGATGTTTCATTATCCAAATAGATTAGCAATCTAGTTTAGTAATGAAATGTACAGCACCTTTTTAAGTATTTGAAGAATGCTATCATTTCCTCCTTTAGTTTCCTCAGTCTTTCTTCATGGGAATTAACTTGTAGTTGTCTGATCAGGCCCACTGCCCTTCTCAGAACTTGTTTTGGTTTGTCAGAATCCTTCTTTAATTCTTTTTCAAAATATGATACATAGATGAGGTCTAATCAGTGTTGAACAAAGTGGAAGTATTTCTTCTGGTGTTTTGGAAAGTCTATTTCTACAATTTTACATTCTTAATGCTATTGATTCACCTTCAGTTTGCAGGCAATCACTATTCCAAAATGAATTTTACAGGTGCTGTTATCAGACAGGCATTCCTCAGTTTATATTTGTGTGTCTTAGTTCTATTTCCTAACTATATTATTGCCTGTTATTTATTCCCCCAGATCATGTCTCTAATCTATTCCAAATTTCACTTGTCTTCCAGAGTACTTGATAATTTTATGTCATCTGAGAAGCATTTTTCATTAAAATACTGAATAGTGCAGAATATGAGATTGAAAAAATTGAATCTCATTAAATGTCTCACATTACTTTTATAAGAAATTACTGATGAAAACCTATTAAGAATGACTTTTATGCCAGCTATTTATTCACTTTAATTGGCATGCCATTCAAGTCATGATTAAATAGCTTGTTAATTATAATCTTGTGGGATACTTTATCAAATGTTTTGGTGAAATTAAGGTATGTATTCAGCATTCCCACGGTCTGTTAAATAAGGCCAGTCTGCCAAGGCTTTTCCTTGAGAAAATTTTGTGTGATGATTTTTAATAAGTTTGCCTTGTTTTTCTATGAACAAATCAATTTTTTATGATCTGCTCTTGAGTTTCTCAGGTATTGTGGTAGACTGAATAACTCTAGTTCCCTGCATTCTCTCTTCATTTTGAAGATGGGGACACTTCTTTTCCATTGGTCATCTGGTAGTTCATTTACTCAGTAGTGGTCCTCCAAGAGAAAACCTAAAATGTGTTCCTTTTCACAATTTGGACTATGATTAAACCAAATCCCAAATCCTGTATATATAAAGACGAACACAATACAGAAGCCTGATGATGGCAGATGAGATTCTGCTGAAATGTTGCTACAACTTTAAAAGCACAACACAACTAAATATGAAAAATACCCGAACAAAGCTTGAATAGCAGACGTAGTACCCCGCGACCACCGAATCTCATCGCCACTCACAGGCTCTGTATTGAGGTCTATATGTGTCAGGGCTATCAACAGCCGTTTGGTGTTTAAATTTGAGGCTAGCGTACTGCTGTGCAGGATGTTTTTTCTACATCCTGATGGTTGGGAGTTCTTGGTCTGTGTTTATTGACTTGAGTTTCGTTTGATTGGTTTTCTTCTATCTCTTTTGGGCTTTGATTTGGCTGGCAAACTGCGTTCCTGTATGGAGGCTTTCAGTGCAAGCTTGGCTTCGCATGAAAGTGACGCTATTACTTTTAGGAAGCAGTTATCTGGGTGCCTGGTTGGGGTGGTGTTTGAGCATGAGGTTCAAGAGGATCTGTTTTGCCCAGGTGTTGCCTGCTTGGTGGTTGTGGAGATCTTCTATTTGAGAGTGCAGGACTTTCCAAAATGATGACAGTCCTGGTGGAACATCTTCTTTCTAATTCGATGGCTCAGGTCCTTTTTTCAGAGTCTTCTAATGGCTTCTCTGAGATGTCCGTGGCTGTGAGGTTTCCTATTAGGGGCTACGGGTTTTGTGTGCCATTGAAGTGATGTTGTGACCTTGTGGTTTCATGTGTTGGACTAGTGAGAGTGTGTTCCGAGGCTTTTTCCTACTGCATTTTGGTGTTCACCAGGCGGGTACTTGATTCTTCTATGGTGCTGTCCAATTATTGTCCAGGCATGAATGCAGCAGGAACTGTATATGCCTTGTTTTCCAGGTCAAATTTTGTCTATTGGGTTTCAAGGATGCTGCTAATTTCTGTCTTTGAAGGCAGTCTTGATGTGATGCCTGTGTAGTTATCTTATCTCACGATTTTGTCTGTATACCTCTTATGTAAGGCAGGACAGCTGTCATAGGTCTGTTGATCTTGCGAGGTCTCTATTATGTCGTTCGTGTGTTTTTGTGGATCTAAGCTAGTGATTTTGTTTTTTGCTGGAATGCCATTGCTGTGCAGTACTTTAGTCAGGGTGCATAGTTCAAGTCTTTATAATGGTGTCTGTCATGCCAGGCGTTTGGTTCTGGTGATTAGTGTTTTTGGGGCCACGGAGTTTATCTGTGCTGGTGCTGTGGGATGGGCGTTGGAGTAGCGTTTGGTGTGTGTTCTTCTGTATACGGTTGTCTCGTGTGCATCTGTTCTTTGTAGAATTAGTACACTCTAGGAATGGTAGTTTGTTTGTTTATTTCCGTTCCATGGGAACTTATTTTTGGGGTTGTGCTGGTTTAGGTGTGTTAGGCAATTGGTTAGGTTTCTTTTCCATGGGGCCAAAATCAAAATGTTCATCGTTGTATCTTAGCCACAGTTTGGGTTTGTGGGTTGGCATTAGCTCAGCTCTGGATTCGAATTCTTCCATGAACAGGTTGCCAATGACGTGGTGACAGTGGTGATCCATAGGGCTTCTTCAATTGCTGTATCTTGTCCTTGTAATGAATATATGTGTTGGTTAAGCATGTTCCGTTAGTCATAGGTGTTTAGCGGCTTGTATTTATTTTTTGATGATTTCGAGAGTTTTCTTTTATCGAGGACTTCTGAGTGAATAGTGAAACCACTCGAAACTTACAAGCAATCTTCTTTTCCACATGTAGATTCTTTGATCATTACCACAAGAAGTGGTATGAGTGTACATGTGAAGCTGCGGTTCAAAGCAGGGGCTGAAGCGTTTGCTAAGTATTAGCTAGGTTTTGTAATGGTGCTCCTACTGAGCTGACTATGGGTCTGAGGTATCTCTTTTTAATTTTGGGAGCTGTATAGTTTTGGCATCTGGAAAGATTTTTCTCTTGGAGATCGCTCTGTTGGATTCTTGCTTATGTGCTGGTTATAATTTTCTTCTTGGGTTAATTTTTACCAGATATGCGGTTGGGTCTGTGTTATAGTTTGTATTGGAGTCCCTTGGAGTAGGTTCTGTCAATTTTGCTTCGTAGTCTTTTCTGTCCATAACTGTGGCACCCCTTTATCTGCTGGAGTACGATTATGCCTGTCTCCCTTTTCAGGGTTTGTAAGCCACTTGAATCATCTTTGTGCACAGTTGCTTGGGTGCTTCTCTCTGTGCACATAAGATGATTTTGTAACCCTGGTGTCTTATTCGTCAAACTTCATTCTTATTTTAATTGGTTAAGCGGAATCTCTCTGCACACTATGATGATTCTGTGGGGATTTTTTGGGTGCAATGGCATAAGAATCTTTGGGTTAAGGACATCTGGTCTTCTGTTTGGTGAGTTCTCTTTGGAAACGTTATATACTAATTGTTTTAAGGTTTGTTGTGAATGTTGGGGGGTTTGTTGTCTATGTGTCTAATTTCATTAGTTCTCAAGCGTTTTTTCATTTTTGTAAGTGTGTTTCATTTATCAGTCTCTCCAAGTTGTAAGTTGTTTTATCTTATCCAAAGTAGAGCGTGATTTTGTCTGCCAATTCCAGGTGTACGTGCAGCAAGTCTTTGAACTGATCAATTGGAATCTTTACTGTGGACCTTGTTCCTGGGTAGCAGCCATTTCAGTTCTTTTCATTAGTAGCTGCTGTGCCTGTTGATGAAATGTTAATTGAGCAGTTGTGTTGCCTTGTTGTCTCTGCAGCTGCGTAGGAATCTGCAGGTCACATAAATTCCTGCTCCTTTTAACTCCCAGCCTCGTAGCTTTTGATCTAGCTATCTATATCCTCCCCCATAGAGTCCTGATATTTGTTTTTTTAAGTTTTCACGGTACTTACATATGTAGTCTTTTAATGTGGTATGCAACGTTTCAGCAGAATCCCCATCTCCATCATCAGGCAACTTCTGTTATTGAGTTTGTATGTGGGTCAGACTATCACAGCCGCGTTGGTTTTAAAATTTGAGGCTAGGCCTATTGCCTGTGCCAGGATGTTTTTTTTAGCATTCCTGATTGGTTTGATGTATTATGCAACCATCTAAATGCAAAATATATATATTGATAAAATTGGAATATCTAGCAACGTTTCGATGAAGTCTCATTCATTCATCTTCAGGCTGTTCCTTGGCTTCTTGTTCATCAGGCCAGTAGATGTTGAGCTTGCAGCTGCTTCTTCCTCTTTAACTGCTAGTGGGGTCGTCGACTGTGACATGGGTGGGGCTTGCGCCGTGTCTGATTGTGCTGTGGGTGTAGTTCTGTTCACGTGGGGCTATTGTTGTGCTCAGGTAGTCTATTGTTGAGGGGATTTTGTTCTGTGAAGCTGTATCCTGTTGTTTGGCCTTCGACGTTACGTGCCACCATGCTTCATGGTGGTTCAAGTTCGCTTTGTATGGCCAGAAGGGGTTTGAAGCGGTGTAGTGTGGCCTCGTCAGCTATCTGGTCTGGGTCGTGTCTCATGCTTCTTGTGAGTCCTTTTGTTTCTACTGAAGTGTGGTGGTAGCAATCTTGTGTGCACCGTGGGTGTGGTCTTGGTGCCATTCTTCCTGTTAGGCTACTCGTTTATTATGAGGGCAGTTTCAAAAATGGTGGTAGGCGGGAGGTATCACATCGTCATATTATTCCATAGCTGTGTGCGGCTATTTTCTATCTCTTATGGCTTCTCAGTGATTATTCTGTTGTTGAAGTGTTCGGTCTATTGGCGCATAGTTCTTTACTTTAAAAGTCAATTTCATGTCCTTGGCTTTGAGGTGTTGGACCAGCGAAGATTCAGGTCTTTCCTTTTTGATATGAGTCTTGTGTTCTTCATGCGTGCCACCTTATTCTTCTGTTTGAGTTGGAGCATCAGAGGGAGCGTCTGTCCAGGTGTCAAAGCAGACTGTCACATCATTTGGAAACCCACTCTAATAGAAAGATTCCACACCACAAAACAGGCAAACACCTGAGCCACAGCGAGACTCCTATGCCTCCAACTCAAACACCCCACCAGGCACCCCAGGTGAAACCTAGCTTGCTAAGATGACAGCCATCCTTTCACCGAAAGCCAAGGTCTGCACTGAAGCCCCACACTAAGAAAGAGTGTGTGCCAGCCAATTCAAGCACAAAAACAGACACGAAGAAACCAGAAACACCAATCAAATCAAATTCAAGTCCAGTGAAACAGACCAGGCTTCCTAGCCAATCAGAAATGGACCACCTCGAATTTGAAAACCAGAGCTGTGAGACCCACATCATACATCAGCCTGATGATGCCAGATGGGATCTGCCTGAAACGTTGCTACAAACTTTAACCAGCATACAATGAGTGGTTTGAATTACAATCAAAGGAAGTAAACAGCACACATGTTAAGTACCCTGAAAGCTAAGAAAAAATAAAAATTATATATATAGTTATAATATATATATAATATATATTATATATATATGTGCTGTTTAGTTTCTTCGGGAGATTATCCCACGTCATTGTGTTCTGTTAAAGTTGTCGCTCATTGTAGTTCTGTATAAATGTAGCAACGTTTCAGCAGAATCTCAATCTGCAAATCAATCAGCATCAGAAGCCTGATGATGGCAGATGAGGATTCTGCTGGAATACGTTGCTACAACTTTTAACAGAACACAATGAGCTACAAACTTTAACAAAACATGACGTGGATAATACCCGAAGGAACTAAACAGCACAATGTAACTACCCCGCGAGAGCTTAAAAAAAACATATCTATATAGTATATATAATATATAATATATATATATATATAACTTACTATATATACTACATATATATTATATAATAATATTTCTGAGGTTTTCGCGAGTTATTTTGTATTGTGCATTGTTGGTTATTCGGTTGCTCTCGTCGGATAGCACACTGGACAGTACCTACGGCAACGTTTCGGCCATAAGCTCATTCATCATTCCTCTACAGGCTTGTTCTTCAGCTTCTGTGCTTCTCAAGAGTAATGGCTGAGCTTGCAGCTGCTGCACAGTGGTAACTACCCACTTCAAACCCCCTGACCCATACAATGAAGCAAGCATCGACAACTCACCATGAAGACTGTGCACGACACACGAACACGAAGCCAAACAACAAGATTCACAGCGTCACCAGCTCAATCCCCAGCAATAAGAACCCTAACCTGAGCACAGCAGGCCCCCCACTAAGCACGACACACACCCAGCCAATCAGAAAACAGACACCCCCTACGCAATCAGAACACAGCAAACCCCCACCCAATCAAGCTCACACCCCACTAGCGTTAAAAAGGAAAAGCAGCTGCAAGCTCACATAACTCTGAGAAGCACAGAGCTGAAGAAACAAGCCTGAAGATGATGAATGAGACTTCATCGAAACGTTGCCTAGATGTGTGTGTGTATATAAAATCTGTATATGTATATGTATATGTATACATATACATATATATGATGAAGTCAAATAAAAAGCATTTAAAAATAATGAATTATATTCTAAGCTTATATTTGTCTGAAGATACTATTCTTTGGATCAACCAGTCATTTGGAATACAGTAAGGAAAAAGTATTAAGTTCTCTATTTACAATAAATATATCATAAAGCTTTATTTTCATAAACCTGTTGTAACTAACCCAGTATTTTATTCCTTTTTAAGTTTTTTTTGTTCCAATGTAATAACATCAACACTTTAAAAAACATTTTAAAACACTTTTAAAAGCGTTTTAAATAGCTCTTCATAATATTCACAGTGAATATAATTACACAAAGTATGCATTAACATATCACAGCAAGAACTATTCTTTCTTTAGACCAGACTAGACTCAGTTTTCACAATTCATTCTGGCCACAAACATACTAGAGGTGGAGCTCTTGCCTCACAATCAGGAGGCTGTGAGTTCAATTCTAGGTAGAAGCAGATATTTCTCTCTCTGGGCACACTGAGAATATATCTGCACTGGCGATCGGAAGAGCATCCGGCCATTAAAATACTCTGCTAGCTCCACCCAGACTCCACCCCGCAAGGGATTATAGGGTCATTAAAAGCTGATGATGATGATCCTGGACACAAACATCTCAGGCTAGTCAAATCTCAGAATCTCAGAAAGTCTGCTAATTGCTTCTGATGACAGGTGGGAGATTTTTCATGATTAATCACAACACATGCTTAAATGATTCAAAGAATATGTGAGTTTAACTCATCTGCATATGGATCTAAGAGAAAGAAAATTCTTTAAATATTTGCTACTAACATGCACAGAGTGGGAATGAAAAAACACGAACATAACTGAAAGCATAGAGCGATAGGCACAATGGCTTTATTCAGAAATGTGGGGCTAAACCACAGATCATGAATATAGCACCTTCACAATATTTTTCAATTTAGATTTCGGGTGGTTTTTTTAGTTTTTGGTTGCCCAAACCTGATTTTGCCCTTCAATTTATCAATCACATTGGTAAATAAGGAAAAAAAAAAAACCATTTGAAAGAGAAATCATTAAAATAAATTTAATCTCAACAGTTAACACGGGATATTCAATTTTACACTAGAATTAAATTGGATATAAATACCTCCTGCTCTTACCAGTGGGTGGTGTTATTCCATGTATTAAGGTATGAAGCAGACAAGAAAAAGATAAATCTTTCATAAGTACAACATATAAAAGACAGTTGGTACAACAATCTTGCATTAAAATTCATTTGATTATTTTCCTAAATATATGGAATTAGAAGAACTATAGTACTTCTATATAGTACATAAGAACTACTATGTTACAAAATGCTGCTGAATTATGTTTACTGCTGCATTTGGATTTGAAGCAGGAATCTTATACCTGTTCATATACATGCAATAGCAACTAGAGTGGTTAACTGGCATCCCACCCAGCATATTGATGAGTATGAAATGAGAAGCCATTTCAGATTGCTTTTTGATACACCAAATCTTATACCCTGTACTATTCAATTGAACAAATATTAAGTGATTTTGCGATATTAATTGGAGTAACTAGTTAATGTATACCAAATATGGCTCTGATAGAACCTCAGAAATAATAGATTGGTTTCAGACCAAGTGAAATAACATATTGCAACTTTTGAGAGTTTTAATAGTTCATTTGATACGATAGTCCTCAACTTACAACAATTCGATTAGTGACTGTTTGAAGTTACAAAAGGCACTGAAAAAAGTGACTGATGACCATTTTTTACACTTATGACCATTGCAGCATCCCCATGGCCATGTGATCAAAATTTGGATGCTTGGTAACTGATTCTTACTTATGACCGTTGTGTCCCAAGGTCATGTGATCAGCTTTTATGACTTTCTGACAAGCAAAGTCAGTGGGGAAGCCAGATTCACTTAACAACCTTGTTACTAACTTAACTGCAGTGATTCACTTCACAACTGAAGCAAGAAAGGTCCTAAAATGAGGCAAAATCCATTTAACAACTGTCTTGCTTAGCAACAGAAATTTTGGGCTCAATTGTGGTCATAAGTTGAGGACCACCTATATTCTTTTAGTAATTCTGATCACATGAATATTGGCACTAATTCTACCATTTTAGACATGACGTAGAAGTAAATTTCACTGTTTTCAATATACTTTCTCTCAATGTAAACTAGGTATATTAATTGTTGCAGAAACTAGACTGAAATAGGATGTTTTTCTGACAAAGGGTGTTTTTGATGTTGAGTTTTCCTGATTTGGCATATTTATCGTTGCTTTCATATTGACAGCACAACTTAAAAAAGACACTTCAAGAAAAAAAAATCCTTTTAATATTATTCTTCTCTTTTCAAGTTTTAAGTCCATCACACTAAATCAGTCATTCCATTAGCTGCCTTAGGGAGTCAAAAATCAAGCACAGGGAATGAAACACAACACCTCCCTGGAAGTAATTTGTGTACCTGCTGCTGAATGCAACTTTTTTTTCTTTCAATTTACTGGTCCACCTTTTAAAATATTTTATTTCCTTGAATGGTACCTGCAGACAACCATGCCTGTTTCTTTTTAGGTGGTAACTTTAGGAGGAAGATGTTGGTTGTGCAGTTTTTCAATTCTGATTCCTAGAAGGGGCTGCTGAAAAGCAGCGCCTGCAAGACTCAGGATTGCACATCAGCCTTTGGTGCTTCCTGTGCAATCCCAAGAAATAGTGCAGCTGCTTTGAAGGATTGCAGCCAATGGTTAACTCTTATTGTATGCTCCTGGGCCTTCTAAAGCAGGGGTTGCCAACTTTTTGGACCTCAGAGACCACCAAACTCATAATTTTAAATCTCGCGGATCAGAGACTCTGGGAAAATCCCCAAAAAAGTCTGCAGGAAAATTCCCCACCCTGTTTTCCTGCCGATCGATCATTCTTTATTTGGGATCGCAGGATAACATCTGCACTCCGTTCTCAGGGGGAGGGAGGGAGGGAGAGAGGGAGGGAGGGAGGGAGAGAGAGAGAGAGAGAGGGGGAGAGGGAGAGAGACTTTTGGCTTCATGCAAGGAAAGCAACAGAAGTCTTCCTTTCTCTCCCCCAAACTCCGCCAGAAACATGAGCCTTTGTGAAACTTGTCGCACCGGAGCAGCGTCTTGGAGCGGGATGCCTTGCAGGGTCCCAAAGATTCATTTCTGGCAGAATTTGGAGGAGAGAAAGAAAGACTTTGGCTGTTTTCCTTGTGTGCAGCCAAAAGCAGAAGAAGAAACAAGTGGAAAGAAGCAGTTTGATGGCCAGGTGAGGCGTGTGGGGCAAGTTCCCCCCTCCCCTCACTACCTCGTGTTGTTCGCAATGTAAGTGACGCAAACCTTGTGTTCCCATGGGCTATGTGGGCGGTACAGCCTTGTGTTCCTGCACAGCCTGGATTAATTGCTTTGAAGTGACATTTTTCTGCGGACCACCAAAATTTTCTCACCTGTGGTCCCTGGCCCACCTGTGGGTCCCCAGCCCACTGGTTGGCAACCACTGTTCTAAAGAACCTTTTGGAATCAGATATGAAACACTGCACGATTCCAAGAGTCCCACGAAGCTATTTCTGTTTATGGCTCACAATAACATACAACTGCAATATCTTCCATGGTGATCTTGTTTAAACCGATTATTTGTTGCCGTATTTATACCTTCAAAGGCAAGAGTCCGTACTCTACTCTTACGTGTAAGGCTTCATGGGATAGATTAGGTTTTTCTTGAAGAAAGGGAGCTGTGAGCCTGCATTCCCTCAATGATGGAAACGGTGGCTCTGATTAGAGCCATAGATAATTAGATCGACTGTGAGAACAGGGCCATTAAAACACATTTGGGCCAGTGCTTTATATCAACATCAATGTTTTAATTGTAGTTTAAAAGGCGATTTTCAACACACCCAAGGATTTAGGTAGATTTGCCTGATGGGTTTTGGAAGTCTCATATGCTGTATGCCAAACAGCTTTGGAGATTTGCTTCAATTTCAGAAATGGATGGTTGTTTAAAAAAAGAAAACAAATGGCTCTATTTTGGAAAAAAAATGGACATGCCTTCCCTCATCCATTAATTCACCCATGGACTAGATGATCTACAAGGTCCCTTCCAACTCTATTAATTTGCTTTTTATTTAAACTAGAATGCAATTATTTTATCATGGGTCCTTGCTGCTCCCTGAGCATCATTATTTTCTTGCAGACATTTCACTATCCAAACTTGGTAACATCATCAATACTAGACTACCAAGCTCAGAAATCACCAAGAACCCCTCGTTTCAACCCTGAGCTACACATATTATCTTTTACTGGTAAATATTTTATCACTTTGTTGGATCCAAATCTTGACCAGATGGATCAATTTTACCAGAGCAAAGTCCTTTAGTATTGGTGGCATTTGGATCACACTTTTAAAGCAGGTTAATTTGGGATTAAACTGTAAAGTTTAGGAATTTGCAGATTCCTCTCCTCTGTGGAAGATTTGATTTTATTGAAATGCACCCTTGGATGTGACGGTTAAAAGCAGAAGAACATCGGAGCATGATAAACATTTTTCTGTTTGGCCTTTTTTTTTAATTGAAAAAATTGCATGTGCATATTTTTGTGTATTATATACCCCTAGCAGCTATTCTGAAAAAAAAAACACAACTAAGTGCATATTATATCATGACCTGGAATGANTTTGTGTATTATATACCCCTAGCAGCTATTCTGAAAAAAAAAAACACAACTAAGTGCATATTATATCATGACCTGGAATGAGCAAAAAGGAAGAATTAATTCCTCACTTGAGGATTCTTCTTTCAATTGCTGCTTTTGAGTTGGCTTTCCATTGAAAAGAAAGAAAAGGAAATACGTAATTACAAATTATATGGTATAATTTGTCTTTTAAGCATCTTTCTTAAGGCATGTAGAATGGTATTTCCATCATCCATGGAATAATATATTTTGGCACCTACTATGTATGAAGTTATGTTACTTTCAGCAAAAAAAACCCTGCAGCTATCATTTTTATGGAGCAAGGTTTGATTTGTAAGCAATTTAGAATAATTGCTCATGCAATCTTTGTCAAGATATTTTGTATACAACTGACATTTAAAGATCTACAGGTTACTTCCTCCATTCAAAATTGGCTGTTTTCCAAAGTGTTATACTCGTACAGTGTCTTGATATTTATTTATCAAAATAATGTACATGGCTGCCCAACTTCCAATACAATTCAGGGGCAGGGGCTAAGAAAACATAAAACCACAGAAAACAATATTAACAAAGAGTGAAGTGTGGTTAGGGTTAGAAATAAAACCTTTTGCTAGCATGAAGCTTGGTTTTCTTTTTTTTCCTGTTTGGGTTTGTACATGTTTGTGTGCAATTGTTGCAATAAGCAAACATACATACCATGTTCATATCGATGCCATTGGTGTATGTCCAGGCATGCTGGAAATATTCTTCGAGCCTCTGCCTCAGTGGGTTGGGAATCTGATGAAAGCGAATGAACTCTTTCACACGAAGCATCTGCATATGATACCGTGCCGTTCCAGAATATAGTCTTTGGATTATTGCAGATACGTTTCCAAAAATGCTTGCATACATTAATGCTGGGGTTAAAATAAAACAAGAAAACAAGTGGTTGGCTAATATTATTGTACCCATACAAAATTACTGATTTAGCTTAAAATATGTGTAATAGAATAGTTTTCGAAAACCCCACATTTTACAGAGGAGGACACGTACCTCTTGCCATAAATTGCAAAAACTGGGAAACAATGATTGTCTCAATTAAGTACACAGCCTTGGCTACTTGGTCCAGGGGCCACACAGAGGCACAGGATCATACATCATGGAATGAAAACTTAATGCTCCAATATTTACTAATATTTCTAAAAATATGCCAGGTATGAGAAGTACCCAAAGTTGTTTACAATTACTGGATGAATCACTCTGCCTAAAGCCAATGGGACAATTCCTACAAAGTTGTAATTTATACCACTTCTAACGTGTTCCAACATGTATCAATAACAAAAATTCAAATGTGCTATTAGATATTGGGTCAAGTTATTTTTTCAGCAACACTGTGAGAAAAAAAAAAGAATTTTCCTCCAAATATCTGCCAAAGAGTATCTTTATTTGGCTGTCTTATGTCAAGAATGCTGCTTAATTATGGTCTTGCTCAATTATGCCAACTACTCGAATACAGACTGGCTAACCTCTCTTAGAGTCAACAATGACAAACTATAATATTACCCTGGTTTAGTTTTTAACAGTTTAATGATGTCATATGAGAGGCCAAACAACATTAAGTATTTAAAGCAGTTGGTCGGAAGAGAACTTTTGCTTTTCGTTGGACTGCATCCAACATCACGAGAACAGAGTTCTGGACTTTGCTTGAGTTGCCCTCAACTCTGCTTCTGAGGAATCTCCTAAATGGAGTGGATTTGGGAGTAGACAGGGCAAGATGAACCCAGTATAATTGATCCCCAATAGATTTATTTATTTATTTATTTGATTTGTCAATCTCTTATAAGATAATAGGTATAAGTATAAACATCAGTAAGAATACAGGAAATAGGTACAAATAAATGGGGACAGTAGGACAGGGACGGAAGGCACGATTGTGCACTTATGCATGCCCCTTAGAGACCTCTTAGGAATGGAGTCAGGTCAATATTTATATTATATTATATTTAATAATTTAAGGTTAAAGGAGTGGGGGTTTGAGGATGTAACAACAGAGTCAGGTAGTGCATTCCAGGCATTGATCATTCTGTTGCTGAAGTTGTACTTTCTGCAAACAAGTTTGGAGCGGTTTACATTGAGTTTGTATCTGTTGTGTGCTCTTGTATTGTTGCAGTTGAAGCTGAAGTAGTCATTGACTGGTAGGACATTGTAGCAGATAATTTTGTTTACTACACTTAAGTCCAACTGTAGGCGGTGTAGTTCAAGGTTGCCCAAGCCTAAAATTTCAAGCCTGGTGATATAGGGTATTCTGTTGCGAGGAGTGGAGTGTAATACTCTTCTCATGAAATACTTCTGGACTCGCTCAATTGTATTAATGTCCGATATACAGTGCGGATTCCAATTCAAGCTGCTGAAATATTAGAATATCGGAGCAAAGTCTAGTCTCAGGATATTCAGTTTGCCGACAAAATATTTTGGGTTCAGTTCTTGCCATCAAATATACCTGATACCCCGGAGATCCTTTCATGATAATCAGTAAATATAACCACTATTTATTCCAATCATCTAGTTGCCCAAGTCTTCATGATCACAAGCAGTAAGAAAAATATGCTTGGCTAAAATATAGATGACCTCATTTATGATTCAGTTTCAGTTCTGCAAACCATTTGACTTTGCGGCTTTGAACACATACTTGGAACATGTAGCCATTTGCACTGAGTTTAGTTTCACCAGACTGACATCTAACTTCACCTTGAAAGCATTTAATGATGCTTGGATTATACATGTCCTTAAAATGCCCCAAAAATTAAGCAGAAAAGGACATAAAGGGGACATGAAATCACAAAGAAAGTATTTGATGCTGGGATTGTGGAAACTTCTTTTTTTAAGTCTCCTGTAGACTTCTCCACAATTGGTTTGGATAAAGGTAATGGAAAAAAGGTGACAAGTATAGATGAAACAGCATACCATTTTGCAATATTACAACAGTTCTATGATGTGCCACTGCTGAGGCAACAAATTTTAGGACTGAACCATTTGTCTCATCTTTTTGAAATACATTCCAGTTTCATTGATATTTAGAACTGTTTGCCATTTTTTTTAGATCAATCTAAGCAATTTATTTTTGGCTTGCCTGCTCTGATCAAGGACAGTTGCTGTGTAACCACACTTTTTATAACATTACTTAATGTTAGTCCCCTAAAACATAAAATGGAGATTGATGTAACTGTACTATTGGTCAGCTATAAAATGTGGTGTATTTTATGTAATGATCATTTGTAATCTATGGTATCTAACAGAACAAAATGAAGGTGTGCAATTTTTACTGACTGGCATGTATGAAAAAGACAGAAGAATGCAGAAAGTTGATTCTGTGTCAAGTTTAGAGATGCCACTGACGGAGTTATTCTTGAGGGAATGGAAAAAATAGGTTTATTTATTTATTAAATTCATTTGCCGCCTCGTATCTATTTAAGCCATTGAGATCAACTTCACTGTAGATATTCAAATTAAAGCATCTACCGAACAGATGGTCATCTAGCTTTTACATGGACACATCTACTGAAGAAAATTTCATCAGTGGACATCAGTATTGAAAATTTTTACAAATATTAAATTGAAACCTGTCCTTTAGTCTATGTTATACATACAGAATATCTTGATTTCATTTCTGTGTGATATCATTTTTGGTATTTGCACACTGCTACTACATCACCCTTCATTCTTCTCTTCTCTTGGCTAACCATGACCAGATCCTACAATCTTTCTTCTTATGATTAATTTCTATCCCAAGTGATTCTTGTGGCCAGTCTGTTAGTATGGAATCAAAAATTGGACATAATATTCATGGGGGCATTACCATCTCAAAATAAATTGTAATTATTACTTCTCATGATTAGCAGGGAAATTCATTTTTGAAGCCGTACCACATTGTTGATTTATATTGTTTGCAATAAACTATTGCTCCAAGATGCTTTTCATTTGTAATATTGCAAAGCTACGTATTCATTCTTTCAGTTTGTGTATTTGATCTCTTTCCTAAGTGAAGATTTTTACATTTGTTCCTGTTAAAGTTATTTAGCATTTTCAGCCCTTTTCTCTAAGCTAGGGAAAATGTGTTTTACACTCCCAGAAATTAATGGTACGATATCCCAGTTGATATATATCTCCATTTAATGAGTACTCTTTGAATAAACATTAAGCCATGTATTTGTCCATTTTATTATCATACCATCCAGCCCACACTTAAATGGTTTGTTTATAGGTCAGGGTATTTTATCAAATGTGCAGGCAACAGTTTTCTTGTGAGGCGGTATGGAAGTGAAAGCAGAAAGTGTTAAGAAATAGGACAGAAAGAGTCTTGATGCTTTTGGATTGTAAGTGCTACAGAAGACTTCTGAGAAGGTCATGGATAGCCAAGAAAATAATAATTGAACTAACCAATCAGGGTTCTCACTCAAGGTACAGATGGCCAGGCTCAATTATTATACTTCGGACACATCACACACAGAACTAGCTCTCTCAAGAAGTCCATACTACTGGGAAAGCTGAAAGAAAAGAACAGAAGAGGACAACTAGCAAGGTGGATGGACTCAATTACAGCAATATTGCATGTCTATTAGAAGATCTTGTGAGCAGAACTGAAGCCATGTTGGATGGCCCATTGAATTGAATAAGGAAGTGTGTCTCAAAACTCAGTGAATAAGGAGTGTGCTCTAAAACTCATAGTTCTGCTAAATAAGAAGAAAGTGTCAGTTTTGTGGCACAGAAGAGGGAAAAAAAACGAGAGAAGGCTAGAAACAATGGAACTGTAATAAAGTTGCTGCGATTTGTCAGAAAACGTTTTAAAACTACTTTTGCTAGTAGAACCTTTCGAATATAAGTATCATTTGAAAACAGAAAGATTGTGACCAGGCCTTGTAAGGGATAAAAATGCTGCGCTGAATTTGGTTCTGTGTTCCTTCAATTGCGCTGAGGACCCGTCTCTGCAGAACGTGAATAAAACCTTGTTTTCCTTGGATCAACGATCTTTTGAATGGTTGGTTTATCTTGCTTCCACCATTCACAATTTTGGTGCTCAACGTGGGGGCCCCAACGGAATTTTTCGACTGGAGAAAAAAGGGACTGAAGTAAGGTGGCGCCCCGCCTCCCATTGTGAGGGAGGCCGTCCTGTCTCAGTTGGATCCGGGAGGTAACTGCACTTCAGCAGACAATCCTTGGAACGAAGAGGAAGAGAAGCGCGGCCTGACACTCTGGCGGTATCATTGTTCACCTGAGTGGGGACGCCCACAACTCCTTTTGTCTCCAGGAGACCAGGTATATCAGGTGGTTTGTTGCCTTTTGGGATAGAAGAAGGGTTATTACTCTGTCCTCAAACTCTGGGAATCCAGCGACTGCTGGAGGACAGTGTAAATCCCTGAGTTGGAATCTCTGGGAGATTGTTTACCGGGGCAGGCTGCGCGTGGACAATGGGAAAGGGACAAAGCAAAGTGTGAATGTTCCAAGGGGTAACGGGGGTGGATGGAGGGGATAGAAAAGAACCCCTACGAGAACGCTGATTCCGAGACTTCCATTGACTTTACTACAACAATGGTCTTGCCATCTGGGACTTACCTCGGAGTCTAGTGAGAAAAGAAATGAGTTCTACCTATGCCAAATAGGTGAGCTGAGTATCCCCCTAGTAGACCCTGAGTTTCCTTATCACTGGGATCCGAGGAATACCAGGCAACTACTGGATAACTCATTGAAAGGGTATATTAGTGAAACACGCGATGAAGGAGCAAATACCCATATTGTGGAGATATTGGTATCCATGCTCACTTTGAAGAGGTCCAGTTCCCCAGAAACAGAACGTAGGACCAGTTTGTCCAGCCAAGGTTTAGAGGGAAAAGCGAAACTGAGGACTGGGAATGGGAGAGTTCCACACCGCATCGCTCCGGCAAGTCCCGCGGGCACCACCACCCCTGGCTGGCTCCAGTTGCCCAGGTCCACCTCCACTGACATATCCAGGCTCAATTACAAGGACCTAGAAATTTGCCTCTGGAGAAAGGGTCGCCCAACTCCGATGTCGAACTTTCCCAGTCAAGAGAAGTCCAAATGGCATGAAATGCGCAGGGAATCAGTCACCGTTTTCGTGGCGCTGTCCCCATTTTAAAATCTTGTGAGTTACGGGATCTTGAAAAAGACCCCTTCCGAAAACTCCATGAGAATGCTCTATGACCCAAAAGTGGCGGGACGGAAAAACGAGAATAGTATTGGAATTGTTTCTGGGGCCCAGATGAAATACACATACAAGAAAACTGAATGTAATTCTTGGACACCTTTTCACCCTCGAAGAGAGAATCATTCGGGAGGGCATGCAATGCTGCCATGGGATAGAGAGACCATGCAGGGCAACAGGGAGCAGTGGCTTGCAGGACACAAAGTTCCCATAGCTGATCCAAATGGACATCAGTGATGATGCTGCATAGCGGAGCACATGAGAGATTTGAAACACAATATCATTGTAAAACGAGGAGAAGAAAGGCGAGTAAAAACAGAGGAAAAAAGGAGGAGAGAGACAGAACAAGGTATGTAATAAAAGGAAACAGCTGCGAGGAATATATAATTGGCCATCCCTCAAGGAAACTAACCTTGACCAAAGTCATTTTGAAATAACACAAGAAAAGGATGAGTCCCCGGGGGATTTCTGTGCTCCGGGTCCATTAAGGTGTGTTATACAAATAACTCCGAGTGGAGCCAGGAAAACCCTGGCCGTTTTCAAGACTCTTCCTGAAGATGCAATTGCGTCACCAAAGCCATGGCCACGATACCAGAAAAAGATCCAGAAGGACAGAGGGATGGGACTGATTTGGATCATGACAGATTTGATGAGAGCAGCCCCAACAAGGTTTGTGAACCGAAGACTATAAACCCAAACAGAAGTCTCAGATGATGGTATGCTGCTGTGCAAACGGCCAGCCAAGAATGAAAGTTTAGGGAAAAATCAGGAGTAGGAGAGACCAGAATCATGTTACAGATCCCTCACTGGGGCCTAAGGTGGAGATGATAAAGATCTCCCAGCAGGGAGTTGGAGACCCTATTCCGGTTTAAGACGAGGAAGGTCCAGGGGCCCAAATTCTGAAGAGCGGTGATTCAATGGCCGTCCAGAGTGAGAACTTGCTTCAATTCCAGGGAAGAAAAGGGACATTTTGCGCGTTTGATGATGTCCCTAACCCTCAGAGGAACGACAGCTAGGCCCTATACGATATAGGGAAGTTCCGGCTCCGCAAGAGGCGAACCCTGGGGGAGCACTGTAAATGTTGTTGTGGGTCTCTGGACCATCAGGACAGCTGTTCCTTGGATCGACACGGTGGCCAAGCCGAATCTGTATGCGATCCAGTAGGGGGCATGCGAGTCAAACGCAACTTTAAACGGTGGTGTAGACGGAGTTGAGTGGGGAAAATCCCATGAGGTCAAAGATTGTTGAAGATGGTGAGATTGGAATTGAGATTATTGGTTACTAACCGAAAATATTATATATTCCAGATTCAGGGTGGGGGAACTTGCTAGGAAGTTGTTTTGGATGTTTTTGCGATAGAATTGTACGATAGAGGAAGCGGAAGTTCGCATGGTTGGTATGCTAACAACGGAAGATGAGGACGAAGATATCATAGATGTGTGGCGGAGGTGAAGGGAGTTTATTACTGATGGCAATTACAGCCCATTTCAGATTCAAGATAACAAAGCCAGGGCTTGTATAAACTAAACTGTGGACTCCACAATATTCTCCTGAGTAAGCAGTGTAGGGAAGTGTTGAAACCATGATTGAACAGAATTATTGAAACAGGGACTGTTGGAACCTACTATGTCACCGTTCAAATTCACCTGGTTTTAGCGACAGGTACTACAAAAAGGATGGGAAGGAAGTATAGATATGCAGATTAATGTTTGAGGAGGATCAATGATGATAGTGGTTCCTAATTCCCCAGTGTTTTCCTGAATCCCTATTACATCTTGGGCGTGATCCCCCCAAAGACAAATCGGTTTACTGTGATAGATCTGAAGGATGCCTTTTGGCGTTGTCCTTTGAAGGAGAGGAGTAGAGACTCTGTTTCTGCCTTTGAAGTGGAATTGGATCCTGAGGTGAAGGAAACAGCAGTTGAGTGTGGACAGACTTCCTCAGGGATTATACGCATGAGCCCTTTGTTTTTGGGACAGGCGTTGGAAGAAAAATTGGTGTCGTTTGAGAAGAGAAAGGAATCACCCCTTAATTCAAGTACGTGGATGACTTAGTTGTTAACTGGAGGAGAAAGAGAAGGAGTGAAAGTGCTCTGTGAGTCTGTATGATGAATTGGCTTGTCATCAAAGGAGCAGGGGCCTGAAATTTCTCAAAAAGAGGAAGCTTGGGTCAACAGTTTGTTTTGCAAAAAAAAGGTGAAGATAATATAGTTTGTGGACATTACATCTGTGGAACGGTGAGAGTCCTTGGACCCTGAAAAAGGTGTGTGAAGGGGTTCATTGAAGCTTGTGCTATCCTCCCAAACAAAGAACCAGAGCGTGCGGAAGAGCGTATGGGATTATTTGGGATCATGTAATATTGGTAGAATCTGGGTAGACCAATTCCACAGTTTGGCAAATTTTTGCATAGAAAGTGTTGCCTGGAAAGTGAGAGCACAGAGAAATGGTGAGGAGATAGTGAAAGGTTTGGGGAAGAGCTTGAAGAAGGCTTTGTCAACCGCTCCGGTTTTAGCTGTCCAAACCTGAAAATTACGTATTTCATTTTATGTGGCTGTGCTGTGGCTTCATGGGCAAAGCCAAGTTCTTTGGTAATAGTCCTGACGCCAAAAGAGGGTGGGGCTGGGCAGTTATGTAGTACCTCAGCCTAAGCAAAGGTTTGGAGCCGGTTTAGATGAAAGGAATTGGCCAGTTTGTTGTTTCAGCTTGTAGGCCAATACAGCAACAGCGATGTTGGTGGGGTGTGAGAGCAAAAAGTACCTTATGGGGGAGCTTTGGTGGTGCAATTCACCCTCATCAGGTCAACTACAGTGTTGAGTCTAGCTGAGTCTACCCACTTGGATGACCGAAGTGGAGGATATTGAAGTATGAAACCATTTTGAGAACCAGTCCTGATGTGTGATGGTGATAGGAACAGTACAAGAATCTAAATCCAAGCAGGAATTCTTGGAGGGCGAGAAGGCATGCGTGGGGAACCGGATAAGGGACCATTATGATTGTCGATTGCAAGTGGATCTCATGACGAAGATTAGAGAGGATTTGGAAGAGACTCCATTGGAGAGGGAGAGAGGTGGTTTATAGATGGATTCTAGAGGGTAGAAATGAAGCAAAATCTGGCGTTTGCAATAGTAACCGGGGATAGGTGAGGTAATAGAAAAGGGTCACTTCCCACTGCCTTGGTCAGGCTCAGAAATGTGACATTGTTTGGCGCTGACCCCTCATGAGCTTGAATTGGCTGAGGGATGGATAAGTAACGAATTTGCGGACTGATTTCCAAAGTATGCATTGGGGTGGTGCACACGTTGGGGACAAATTCTGGAAAAAAGGGGGCTATCATTTCAAGGCGATTGGAAAGCAAATAGAGCACGTGCAGTTTTAGTTAGAGCAACCTTTAGAGGCGATTTGCAAAACTCCCCAGCCAAGTATCAATTTGTGCCATTGTTACGAGCGCACATCAGGAACGTAAGCACACCCCGGTGGTGGGGGAAACGCATAATGGGGGAACCCAATCATTTCTTTCCGTATGGATTGCGATAGGAGAAGCTGACAGGTGAAGAATAGAGTTCACTGCCTACTACCAGTTATCATGGCTCTCCTTTCATTCAATTACTGTTGACATCATAGTCTCGTATGGTGAGCGAGAGGCTGAAACAGCGGAATGGGGCCAGAGAAAAAAGGAAAAAGTTGGTGAGTTGGAAGCAACAAGAGTACAACGGGATGTTGATCAAACCCCAGAGGGATGGAAGACGCTGGAGGGAGTCAAGTGGTTGTCACGCCACTTGTAATGAGGGAATTTATTGGAAGAAAGCTATTACTCGTTGAGGTAGTGACACGGTTGGGGAACGACAGGGCCTTTGGTGTCATGTCCGTTAAAACCTCAACTATTGAGAGTCTGGAGGATAGTGGACTAGTAGCTCAGGCCATTGCTGGAAATATTTGATTTGGTTATTGAAATGTTAAATAAGAAAAGCGGGCACGCAAGAAAGAGCAAGAGATTGGAGAGGGCGACCTTTAGTGGGTTGGCTTTTCAGAGACACAAATGATTTTCAACTGACGGGCCAGAAAAGGGGGGGTTGGATATACATTGCTTGTGATCATAAGATCAACTATATGGTAGTCTGTTGGGTATGAGTTATCCCACTAGTAAGAGCCACAGCTCCCACAGTAAACCAAGATCTTACCTAGCACAACAGATTTATCCCACGATATAGAATGATGGAAGAGAGCTAAATAGATTCAGCAGAGGGAAGACCTCATTTCATCCCAAAAGGTTCTGCAAAGGTAATGGATGGTCTGGTTGGGGTGAAATGCGGATTACGAATCGCCATGGCATCCTGAATCCAGTGAAAAATTGAAAAAAAGCAAACGCGGTGAACTGAAGAAACACTTGACAAACTTTTTGACAACTAAGCAACTTGAATGGCGCTCTCATGGACAAAGGAATCTTCCCTGTAGCTCTGCTCTAGGATCAGAACTTGTGTCCAAGGCGAAAGACACAGGTGTGGTTTTCTCCTTTTTCAGAGATCTGATGGAGGGTGACCCGTATTGTGGCCAAAACATAGGCAAATTCACATACCAGAGTTCAGGTGCAACATTGAGCCTATCCAGAAATATGTGCTGGCACTGTCTCGCGTTCTTTGCTTATCTCTTCAACAAAAGGTAACTGTATTGTGGACATAATGCAACGACCACCTTTGGCTGGTAGGCCAACATCCCAACACGAGGTGGAGACCTGGGGAGGATTCCTGATAAAGACTTGGAGGAGTGAATATAACTGCAACCTAGCTTTCGGGAAGGGTCCGACCAGGAAGCTACTGATGACCTGGAATCTGGCCAGTCCGTACTTGGGAAGGAGGGCTCTGACGCATTACCGAGCAGAGTCAAGAACGAGCACCCCCGGAAACTCAGGAAAAACCTTTGTGAAGGCAATCCCAAGTGGATGGTCAGTCGTTAAACCGGTAACTCTTGAAGAAATAAGCCAGCCATAAAACCACCATCGGAGATCATCTACGGACTGAAACTCTGGGAAAGTACTATTTGTGGGCAACTATTTTATACACTAATACATCAAAAAAAAGTTCACAATATGTTGGACCTGCAGCATGGTGAACTGAGGAACGGACTTTGGATTGACAAATGTGTTCATTAGATTCTCAAAGAAGTCTCACATTCCTTGAACATCACAATTGCTGGGCTTATGCATGCACCTTGTCCAGGAAGAACAGGCTGATGAAGGATTAATCCTAACACGCTATTTCATCTTGATCAGTAACAGACTAAGACCCACAGGGCACGGGGAACCAGTTGAATATGATCTTTTTGCATAGTAAGAGCAGAAATGAAACTTAGAAGGGCTCGCATTATGGAGAATTGGGAAAAATGTAATAAGATCTTTTGATAATTGCCATCATCCATGTAGTAGACCATAGACTATACCAAGAAGTTATCATAATAGATCTATTTTAATCAAGATCCAGGTATCAGTGTTATGTATTTTGAAGATTATGATCAATTGGACCCGAACATCACAACAGAACCGTATGCTATGGAAAAAACTTTAGGTGGGTATTGTGTGGAAAATCATGCCGGAGTAACAGGGAGATGCCACCTTTTACTCATGGAAGTGGCACATGTACACATAGGGTAATGTGATACCGGATATATAAATCTTGATGGCCTTCCCCATAGGCGGACTACGTATAAAAGAGAGACTCCCAGAATCTGCCTTACCCGGAGACTCTGGGACCCAAATACTCCCGTGGTTATAATAACATCATTGGGATGTTAGCCATGAACTACCCGGTATACAATATTCTAATAACTTCACAGCCGGGTATACAATGGATTCAATGATACAATAAGAAATTTAAATGGGATTAACACCCCAAGCTTTCTGAAGTACGACAGGTCTTGCTCTACAAAATAGGTTGCATTTAGACTTTGTGTATTAGCTAAAAAGGGGGTGTGTGTGCTTCTGAATTCATTCACATTGCTGTTTATACATCCATGATTTCAACCAATATTTCAAAGACAGCTAAATAGTTTAAATGAAAGAACGTAGTTCGCTTTATCCATATATCACAAAGAGGGATGCTCTTCATTGCCAAGATCCTGTGTGGAGACATCTTGGTCTTGGACTTCTTCCCTCAGTTTCCACTTGTTTAGATGCTACCATAATGAATTTATTTCATTATTGAGTACTTGCTGGTCATTGTTGTGTGGTTGTCTCAGTGATATCCCTGGTGCAATAACAACGTGATACTGGGAAGAAATAATAAGGAATCCTTGGGTTCAAGATTTGAGAAGCGAAAGCAGGAAGCAGGAACCTTAATATCTGTATCCAGAGAGAAATCACTCTGAAAGAAGCAGAGGACATGCTCTTTGAGTTTGAGACAAGCAGTGGAGAAAAAGAAAAAGGGGGGATTTGTGAGCAGAACCGAAGCCAATGATTGATGAGCCCATTGAATGGAATAAGGAATTGTGTCTCAAAATCAGTAGTTTCGACTACAATAAGAGTGTTTCAGTTTGTGCACAAAGAATAAACAATATAAGGCTAGAACAATGGGGTACTGTAATTAAAGTGCTGCCCGATGTCAAGAAACGCGTTATAACTACCTTTTGCTTAGTTGAACCTTATCCGAAATAAGATATAAAGTATCAATTTGAAAACAGAAAGAATGTGAGCCAAGGCCTCGTAAGAGGGATAAAAATGCTGCCTGAATTTTGCTCTGTGTAGCTTCAATGCCTGAGGGGACCCCGTCTCTGGCAGGGATCAGCGAATCTTTTGGTGGTTTTTTATCTGCTTCCACCTCACAATCTGAAAAACTAGTTTAGAGGATAGATCATCCTGGAGAAAAAAATGTGATAATTAAGCATCGATGCTAACTCGACGACATGATCATTTGATTAAATGCTGTGATAAATCAAGCTATGTGGCATTTATAGCACTCCCAACAATTAATTAAGGAAGTTAATCAAAAAATTAATGTCAATAGTTGCTTTAATTTTTGATAAATTTATGCTGTCATCTGGGAAGTTAATACATTGTTTTCAGAGTGTTTATAAGATTATTTTTATAATTCACTGCAAATTTTTAAGGTATCAATGTCAGAGTAACTGACCTGTTTCTTTGGATCTTCCTTTTCTCTCTTTTTTAAGATGGGGACAAGATTTGGCACCTCAAATCCCCTAGAGCATTGTTTGTTCTCCAGGATTTCTCAAAGATCATGGAGAAAAATCCAACCCACTCACTCAAACAGGCTCTCAAAGTTCTGTCACTGTAGCCTAGTTCAATAAAATAAAATCTTCAGCGAGACCTCTACAATCTGTTTCCGGCTTTGGCCTAGTTCAAATGGTTGATGCAGGCCGAGACATAACAATAATAATGAACAAGGCCCTAAATTACATTGGGTGGTCTCATTGTTCCCCCTAGAAATGAGAGAGAGAGAGAGAGAGAGAGAGAGAGACAGACAGACAGACAGACAGACGGGGGGGGGAGAATAGGATAGGATAGGNGGGGGGGGGGGAGGGAGAAAGAGAGAGAGAGAGGTCTCTTACCTATGGCTTGGTGCTTCTGACATTAACTTGTGTTTCAGTAGCTTCCCTACTGCCAAAAGAGCAGAAGGTCTAAAGTTTTATCTACCCTTCACTAATCAGAGGAGGGATGCTTGAAGCAGAGTTATTAACTGCAGGGATATAAAGAGATTTTCCATTAAGCTCATCTAATCCTTCAACCTTGATGGGGAATAAGGTCAGTAAGTTGCCAAAGAGTTCTTTGCATTTGGCCATGTCCTTAAGAGGAAAGCCATGAAGCTTTGAAGACAGCTATCTCAGTAGCCAAAAAGAGTCCAGCGAGGTTTGGTTCCCACAGGAAGGCTGATCTTGGAGGAAGTAAAAGTAATAGCAGGTGCAATGAATTGGAGAAGAGCAGAAAGGGTGAAGGATTTCAATTTCCCTAGGTTTTTTCTTTCTTTCTTATATTCAATAAGTGAGCCTAGGAGAGCAATATCTTGCTACTTGAGAAGGGAAAAGCAGTGAAGTTATTTTTTTCCTCTAGCAAAGTCTCTGCACATCCTGGAGAGGGAACCCCCACTCCCCAGGGAGATGGGGATCAAAGTTGACTCAGCCTTCCATCCAGTGGTGGGATTCAATTTTTTTTTCTACTGTTTCTGTGGGCATGGCTTGGTGGGCGTGGTAGGGGAAGGATACTGTAAAATCTCCATTCCCACCCCAATCTTGGAGGAATTCCCTCCCCACCCCACTAACCTGCTTTCCATCTCCGTTCTCCTGTGTGGGGCAACAAAAGAAGACCCAGCCAATCAGCTGGGACTCGGGAGGCAGAGAATAGATGGGGGAGGGGCCAGTCAGAGGTGGTATTTTCNAAGAAGACCCAGCCAATCAGCTGGGACTCGGGAGGCAGAGAATAGATGGGGGAGGGGCCAGTCAGAGGTGGTATTTTCTGGTTCTCTGAACTATTCAAAATTTCCACTGTCGGTTCTGCAGAACTGGTCAGAACGTGCTGAATACCATCTCTGCTTCCATCCTTCCGAGGTGGATAAAATGAGGACCCAGCTTGTTGGGGACAATAGGCTGACTCTGTAAACTGCTTAAAGAGGGCTGTAAAGCACTATAAAGCGGTATATAAGTCTAAGTGCTATTGCTATTGCTATTTCTATAACTGATTGGAACCAGCAGCAAGGTTGGTGGCAAGAATAGCAACTTTTTTGGGGGGGAGTCAGTTTTGATTCCTGGTGAATACCTGGACTAGTTAGTCCCTGTAGTTTTCTTGGGAAGATTTCAGAAGTGCTTTGTCCTTGCCTCTTTCCTGAGCAGAGATCGACTGGTCCAAGGTCTGGTCAACTGGTTTGTGCTTAAGGACTAGAAATCACAAGTTGTTAGTCTGGTGTTTTCACCACTATATCAAACAGGCTCTCTCTAGGAACTTTTCTTAATTGGGCCTTCTGTTGCTTAGTGGCTTGCATACGCTGAAGAGCACATTCTCAAAAAAGGACTGTAACTGAATTGAAATCCACAACAGCTCTAGAGATGTTTTCTGAGGAGGGTGAAGATTCGTTCTCCAAGCCTGTGGGTTGGTTTCCGAACATTTCATTACCAGATAATATATCAACCAGGCTAGCAGAGTTTAGGGGATGTCATTGTCCGTGTTCTGCTTATAAGGGCTTTGGGTGTGTCAAGTAGGGTCTTCTGATCGGTGAGGCGTGAGTCCTTAGTGAATCTTGTGATGGGTCTTTGGATAAGGAGATTACATCAGGTCAGGGTCATTGAGAGGTGAACAGCTGGTTGGGGAGGGAGGTGGTGTGGGTTGGTTTTGACCTTGACCCATCACAAGTCCCTCACGTGACCCACTCACACCTGAAGCCCTTATAAACAGAAGCACACTGATATTCCCTAAACTCCACTGAAGATGTTGCCTAGTCTCATAATGAAACATTTGGAAACCAACCCACAAGCTTGGAGAACAAACCTTCACCCTCATCCTACACCTGAGTTACAGATATTTACCACTATTGCAATCAGTATTCTATTTTTTCTTGTCTGCAATACAACAGCTTAAAGCCCCTGTCACACTGCACCAACGGATGGAAAGAGGATGTAAAACGGAGAAAAACACTTGTCATCTGTTGATT